>JBAJNP010000265.1:0-112537 GCA_036877545.1 Yasuhikotakia modesta | reverse complement strand
ACTCAAACTCTTTGCAGTTAACTTGCAGTATGTTGTGTCAACTTACATTTTTAGACAATAACTTTTTTACACAATAAGGAAAGATTAGTGAAGTGACAGATAGCATTAGCTTACCCATTACACAGTTACCTTTGTTAAATAGGAGCAGTGTGTGATTAAGTACGATGATTGAACCGGCTCTGAGTGGAGCCAGAAGAAAAGCTGAGCTTTCATCAGCTGTATAACTGACGCCACTTTCCTAACACTGATCCAGCAGGCTTCTCCGTATCTTAGTTCAGGCAGTTTCTCAGGGTTGGACTGCGTGTCTATGCTGGACGCACTGAAGCATTCAGAGCCACGTTGAGAACAGGGATGGAATTTTTGTCTTCTAGACGGACAGTCACCACAGCACGGTGGGCTCCAGATAAGAGCTGTACTGAGAATATAAGTACCTATTGCCACAGGGGCTCCTGTGATAACCTGATGGGACCTTAGATGGGAACCTGAGGCCCTGAAAGAAAGAGTTTGGCTTAAAAGTTTCATCTTTGTCAAAGTCTGATCTCAAAACGGATAAAAAGTGAGCCAATACCATTGATAAGATGTGCATCCTATAGTGACAGTACCACAAATAATCACAAGAAATATATTCTGGAAAGAGGAATGTTGTCAAGGTAGAGGCAGAGTTTCAATTCCAAAATAACGCATAGAAAAAGAAAGAAAAGGGTAAAGAGGAACTGTTTTCTTCAAAGAAACATTACACAATTGAGTCAAAGTCTCTGCTCCATGACCTTTGACCTTACAACCCCCTTAGGGTCATGACTTAGAGTAGAGATGGCAACATCTCACCAGCCTGTTCCCAGAAACAGACAGAGAAGAGCTGAAAGAGGTAAGACTGGCAGTTACTAGTTTAATAGCGTCTTCTGAGATTTAATAGAAAGGGGTGTTGACTGATTAATATTTATGAATTTGGGAACACTTGTGTTTTTGTGCGGAACTGTGCTTTTCACACGCAAGGTGGGACGGCCAGGGGGAGGAATGCATTACCAGTCTGAAGACCAGGAGAAGAAAAAGACAGAACGCTGAAAGAGAGATGCTGGACAAAAGGGAAAGAGGGAGAGAGGGTCTTCTCTGCTTTTCTGTCAAACAAAATAAAGAAGGCTGACAAAAGAAAAGAAGCTGGTCCCTGAGAGGAGTGATATCAGGTTTCTCAGACGCTTGAGTGTTGAGAGGACTGAACATGATCCAAACTCTCGTCTTATTGACAAGAGAAGTCAGTGCTGACTGCACAATAATTCAGACCATATTAAATACAGGCAAACATTCCATGATACCTCATCTTGAGGAAGGGGTCATTACTTATAAGTAAACAACCTGCTTTGACAACTCCAACACACACACAGTTGTTTTTCTGTCACAGGATATTTCATGACTTTTATTTATGTGTTCTTTTGTGATTAAGCCCATTTTAAAACACTGCTATAACTTTATATGATTTTGTATAACAGATAGCTCTGGACCTTGACTAAAATAGCTGAGCCATGTTAAAAGTTAGTGAAAATTACTCTGTAAACACACAAGACTTGTGTGTTACTGTTTCTGGAAAACTACATTACTTGGCAGAATAAAAATATTTTTATCAATATTATTAGAATTTGTTTGCTGTTGTTTTGCTGTTGCCCCATGAAATTATGATCTGTGGGGAATTTAGAACAACTAGTGTTGTTTTAGGCACATTTAGGTATGTTTCCTTAAACACGAATTTATGAATGACTAGATAGTTTCAATACAGTTCCAATTATCTGAATGCATTAATAATTGTTAAACATTAACTGATTAAAAGTTAATATGATATTAATTTATACACATTAATTTATTTCTAAATTAATATGTGACAACAACACTTAAACATTTTAAACATTCAATACTAGAATCAGGCACGCCACAGCTTGTTTGTGCAGTTATATACACTTATGACAATAAGATCTGATGAAACACTGGCTTTAATCCCTTATAAGTAAATAATTTAATGGGACTCATGATCATGGTGATGATGCATCCTCTTTTCTCTGAAGGAGGAGGTTCTTTATTCAATCTCTCTCTCTCTCTCTCTCTCTTAGTGCAGCCTAGGGCCCTGGGCCCCAGCTTGTCTTGTTAATGGCCCTGAATGATGCAGTAATGGGATGTAAATACCATTGTACTTTATAACATGCCACCAAAGCACACCCATTCAAAAGCAGCCTCTCCCTATCTATTCAGCATTTCTGTCTCCTCCCCGTAAGTGACTCTTAAGTATGAAAAAGAAAAGGATCAATCTTTTCCATAGTACATGATCACAGTTGAGGAGTTGGTGGTTTCCGTGACGTATAAGAACTGAGCCGAGGGCCTCTCGTTTCAGAATGCTGAGTTTGAGGGGTAATGAGGGCTGAAGTTTTTAGGCCACTCAGTGACACCACAGACAGCAGCTATTTCAGACGCTGTTATACGCCCGTAAAGCCATTACCCACATCTCCACTGTCATTAAGAGATTAGAGACTCTGCCATAACCCTGACAGGCTTTTAACATGAAATTACACACATTAGAGGGAAACAGAGAAAATGCTAAGAATACAGTGGCACAATTAGGATGCAGTTAAATGGGTCATGTTTATAAAGCAAAATAAGCTGGCTAGCCAGTCTCACACATTCTTGGAGCATCCTTGGTATGGATAAGAACACCAGTCTATCTTCCAGCCAATTAGTGGAGTTTCTAGTCATCTAATCTTCTGGAAAGCCGCCCATTTGTATGCCTTTCAAAGTACTCGAAATTCTAGAAAGTAACAGAGCCAAGACTACAAAGACAACATCAAAAATGAATGCATTCATTAAAATTCTTGTACAGACACATGTTCAGTGAGACCAAAAGTCTATGGCAACTTAAACATTTTTTGGAACATTCACACATCAGGATAGGACACTAGGATAACCTGGGCCATTAAGTTTTTTAAAAATATAAAATGTTTGAGCCATTTTAATCTGATTGTAACACTTCATAACACATATAATATTTAATTACAAATAGAAGCATTTCATAGCTACTTTTCTCACATTGCATACAACATAATACTTATAATATCTGCAGCAACACTCAAGTAACCAAATGAGGCTTATCTAAAGTACATGAAGGGTTTATGATGGGCGTAGCTAGCTTGTCTTTTGCTTGAGGACAGGAAGTGCTCAGCCATGCATGTGAGAAAGATGTGATGCAATCAAAACAGGACAGAAGAAGAATTTGAGTGTGGAGTGATGTTTAGAAGACATGATGGAGAAAGGATCTTCAAGAAGGAGTGATAGGGTGGAGTAATAGATATATGGATGGACATGGCCAATGAAAGGAAGAGAGGAAGGGGGTCAAACTCCTGCTGGGACCATCATAGCTGATGGTGCCCACCATGGTTTTATCTGCCCTTTCTTCCTTTGTTTCAAGCTCTTCCTCCCTTAATTCCCTCTATCTCTTTCGCTTTCTCTCCCTCCCCCTCTCTCTTGAACTACAGTGCTCTGTGAAGTCCTGGACAGAAAGATAGAAAGAGCTAAAGTCCTAGAGACTCCAACAGATCTTCTTTGAGGTGTTTGCTAAGGCGTACACATGATGTAGCCAAAGTGAATGATTCTTCGGCTACATCAGGACCCCTCTGTCAGACTGTTGCGTCATGCAGCTAGGCTGGCTAATGCACCTAGCACTGTCAAAACCAGGTCATTTAAACAGGAATGGGTAGAAAACACCAGATTCTCTCTACCTTACAAAGTGAGTCATCATACACTCTGAAATCGGTACACATTCATACACACATACATACATACAGTAGCTACAGAGAATTTCAGTTTCAGTTTTAAGTGTTTTAGAATTACTAGAGTTAAATAAGTTGAAAATTGCTTGGCTGTTGCCAGCGCATTGCTATGTTGTTGCTTAGAGGTTTTGAGTGTTTGTAGTGTGTTGTTATGTAGTATGATATTATTATGGTGTTTGAGGTTGTTGCTAGGGTGATGCCAGACAGTTGCTTACTGGTGCAAGTCAAAGAAGGCCACCCCAAAAACTCCAAAATATTGTAGTCCCTAGATACCAGACAATTTTCTGGTATTGTTTGAGCTGCTTTAAACTCTCTAGCTGTAAACTGAAGTAACAGTAATGGCGATACTTGCCTTAACAAGCACCATATTTATGCTCCACCGCTTCCAGACGCACCATCTTTGGTGGACACTGCAGAAACCTTTCAAGTGAACTGGACAACAATGAAAACAATGTGACGTGATGTGATCATTCAAGCAGATGCTGAAAACATATGGTCAGCTAATTCTGCCAGATTCACCTGAACAGAGCGGGTCAGAGGTGGGTCAGGAAGTGAGAGGAAAAGAGAGAGATGAAGAGGAAAAATGAAAGAGTACGAATTATTTTCCTCACAACCAACTTCATGAAGGACTTTATACAGAAAACAGAACAAAAAACTTAGTCCAAAGAGTGGTATGTGATCACATGACCCAAACTTTTTTTCTACTGCTTCTCCAAAGAGGCAATTTATGCTATTCCTCTTCCTCCCTGTTTTTTGCATCTCCCTCCTTCTCTTTGGCTCCAAATCATCTCTCATGCAACTGAGACATTGGCCTCTTCGCCTGAGATGATAATATATTCCAGCCACAAAGCCATCTGAACAATGCCGCCTAAAGAAAAGGCTCTTGCTGTCTTCCTGAGCGCTGCATAGCCTCAGCCCGTGTTTTGAGTTTCCCCCCTTCTTTAAATGACAAAGTAAATCCTCCTGGCAACCCCCTCTGAGGGGCCCCACACCCCAGCCTTACCCCCTGAGCTCCTAAGCAGACCAACAAAAGGGCCCATTTGCACGGTGCAAAGGTATAATGCAGTTATTAGTGTGAAGAACTCCAGAAGGTCAGAGGAGGGAACCACCCTCCTGGCCCGGGACAATACTGGACAGTGGGCAGAACCGAGCGCTGGTCACCTTTACCTTCTGCTTTCATGGAAACCTGTCAGATTCACAGCTTTATAATTACACAAAATTAAACTTCTTGCATTGTTTCATTTACAAATGTAAACTATAGTTTGTATAATGAAAATATCCTAATCACAATTATTTAAGTATATTTAAGTATATTGTAGAATATTTAGAAAAATTATTCCTGTTTATTTGTTAGCCCTGCAATAAATGCATCCTTCTATTAACTGTCTGTCTGTATGGTCCCTGGGGTCACCATGTTGAGATCACATGACCTTATGACAACTACTGATCTTTGTAAACCCCCTTATAATTTCGTTTGTGGAAATAATTCATCATAGCATACTGTAACGTAAACCATTTCCTATAATAGCTTTAGTAAGTAAATAAATAGCTTTTGCATGATGCTGCATGCATGAAGGTGGTCCTTCACTGTTGTTGGATGCATCAGGAAGCACCTGTATTTAGCCCCGCCCACCTGTGACTGATCACCACAACAGAACTTCACACCAGGTGTAAAAACCACTTACATGACATTAACTAGCTCCCATAATTCTTCTGCTCCATTTTTCTTCTGGTCAGGTGGAAGATGCTAAACATGGTCTTCAGACATCAGAGAACCTCAAGATCATCAGTCTTCATAACTGCAGACAGATCGGTCAAAGCTCCATCCTTTGCCCTAAAGCCTGTCCTGTCATTAACCTTCTCTACATCCTTTCTTCTCACTGAGGAGAAATCACATGTCCTTTGATCCGTGCCTCTGATCTATTTCTACTTCTTATTCAGTTAAGGTTCTTGTGACCTGAGAGGAGGCACTTGGGTGATAAAGACTAAGGGCTGATCACGTAACACCTCATCAGTCTGATCTAGGGTCAGTTAGCGTGAATATACCCTCAAACGCACATGGGGAACTCATGACCTGCTCTTTTTGCTCACAACATGTGCAACTCCAGATCCACCACCTTCTCAATATGACCTCCGCCTCCAGACGAGAAGAATCGTTCCTCATCCCAAGGACTTTCTCAGTTCTGGGCCGGATATGGAACTTGTGTTGGCTATAATCTGAAGAATATTATGAATTCATGACAACAGTTTATCTTATATAATCACCTGTAATGATGTAATGCACTAATAAATGCACTGCTATTGGTCGTTCTGAGGTAATTAATGTGTTTTGAAAACTGTTCATCTGACAACTTGCTGTAAGAATCACACCCTAGACATCAGGAGGGGCCTCTGAGACCCTGACGAGATTCACACATGCCAGACGGAGTGTCTGTTGGTCTGAGACGCTCTGTCAGAAGCAGGTCATATGCAGACAGGCCTGTCCAGTGTCTGTTTACTGCAAAAGAGCAGATTTACAGTATCATCTCCTATCTATCCTGGAATCCATGGAATGCGCTTTGGCCACCTCTACAGACACAACGCTATCAGGACAGAGGTTAAAGACTCAGTCAGTATATTGATAAAACAGACTGTCTCTCTCCCTCTCTCTTTCTCTCTCTCTCTCTTATTCGATCATTCCTTTATTCTTTCTGCTTTTATCTAGAATGAGACTTTTCCTGGTGGCAAAACAAAATATGAGCATGTTACAAAAGAATAAAAGGCAGAAAAATTACAAACTAAAATTACAAATTAAAATAACATTACTTAGGCCAGCCCATTTAAGCCCAACATAAGCCACACAGTGGCTCACTTCTGCTGCAATATGTGTGTATGAGTCTGTTTAGCTGCTAGAAGCCAAACTTACTGAAGGACAGATGTTTAGTCTTTGACAAGTTAATCAAGTGAGTAAAACCACAAAACAAATAAAACCAAACCCATGCCTGCTGCTTAATTTATTAACACACAATTTATGACAGTGAAAATCAATGTGTATGACAATGCTTTGTAGTATATTCCTATGTGAAACATATGGTAGATTATATATGGTTTGTTATGTGCCTAATTTAAGTCAAATCAATGCATTTCCTTGTGCTCGTGTTCAGAATCTATAGAGCTAAGAATGCGAGTGTAAGAATAAGTTCTAGTCATCTAGTGTTTTTTCCAAGCGGTCCAAATGTGAGCGGTCCAAATGGTCACCTCCAGCAGCGGTGCCAGACCAGTGATGTGTTAATCTGCTTCCATTTCTACATTTTAAAAGTCATACAAACATAAAAATGGCAAAAAATAACCCTGATTTCTGTTGGTATTTAGTGCCAGATTGGCTGGCATGATATATGAAGTTGCTGCTTTGTGTTTCAGTATAACCAGAGGCTACAAGAGGAGTTAAAACTGGAGCACCAGTAAACAGACAGAAACAGTGGCAGGCAAGAATCTAACCTTTAAAAAAAATGACAACAACAAATTTTTGATGGTCGCCATGGAAACTGAAGACCTGTTATGCAGAGGTGTGTCTTGGAGTTCATAACATGAGAGATTTATGCAGAACCACGTGTAATCAAAACACACACACAACATATATAAACCAAACATTCAAAACCATATATTTGATCTCATTCTTGCTTCAAATAGTTTTTGCAGAAGATCACAATTATTAAGATCCATTTTTCATTGTATATGTTTCTGAAAAGACTATATGGTCCTTTGGAGGTGCATATGAAAGGAACAAAAGTACCTGTACAGAATATAGATGTCTTTCCTCTGCCTTTTACCTGTCATGACTTGAAAGAGTACTGAAGCATTGTAAGCCGTGACTCTCTGGGGTCCAGCCCTCCCCAATCCACTATCCTCTGATACGAACCATTGTCTTATCCATCCACAACACTCAGCTTTTCCTCCATTGTTAATATATGAATGAGGAAGAGGAGATGTCACAGGAACAGTTAACCAGCATCTTAATGAACAGTATGGTTGTATAGAATGGAAGGAAAAATGATAATGTTTGTAAAGTTTTAAAGTGTGATAATATCTGACCCCATTTCTGTGCAAAGGGGTTGCTTACTACTGCTAGGGCCAGTCAAAATCAAAACAGAGGACAAACACACACATCTACGCCGCCAGACGGGTCGTAACATTGCCTCAGCTCCCCTGGGGCTAATTACTATAACCATGTCTTCACCCTTAAGAGATTGTCTAAGCTAAAAGAACCCTTTTAATGAACACACACAGCTATCTAATGCTGCATCCATCTCCCTATCCCCCTCACACACACAATATTCACACTCAATAAGCACCACGTTTACAATCCACACACACCACGGCCCATGCACACTTCAAGCCCATGCACGGCTTAACAGCCACCAAACTCTCTTATCCCCCAAGCTGCTTAGTTTGTATTAAGCAGGGTCCGTGTGGAGCGTAAAGAATGCAGTATTGAATGGTTCAGCCCCATGCTCACCAGCTCACCCGACAAGACTCATCCCTTTATCCTACTTGTAGCCGCTGTCTTTTGTCTGGAAGTGTTAATATCCCCGACTGTGTAGCTCTAACCTCAACAGCCCAGCAGTAAGGGAATCAATACTGTACTGCAGTCCCGCTCTAGGTTATGTAAACCCCCTCTTGAACGATATCATTATAACCAGGCAAAAGCTACAGTCCTCAGCCCCGCTTTGTCTTTCACTTAAAAGGCAACAATCTGACACGATGAGGCAGCACCAAAATCCTAAGCAGACTCTGCTGTCAAATCTGCGGGGAACATTGATTTTATGTCAAGCTAGGAGCCGGCGCTGCCAGGCACAGCTGGACTGGCTACCTGCTTCAAGTTTAGCTTTTATAGTTATCTGCTTTTTTGTACGAAGACGTTGATCGATACAGTTGCCTCTCATCACAGGTATATTTTCTCTGGGGATACAACAGAGGCCCAGCCTTCTGAAAGACAAATATGAGATGAAAAATAATCTGAAGTACAAAACTAAAACAAAACAAATATATAGAAGTGTTTTCTTTTTGATCTCATTGGCTCGTTTTGATGTCATTGAGTTCTTTATTTCAGGAGAACAGAAGAACCGTATATCACTTTTACGAGACTCAGTTATGCTGTTCTACACAGCTATTTACGTACATAGAGAAGCACACACAATGCATTCTGAGATATGATTGAGATAAGCGGCCGTTTGCAACCCTCCCCCTTCAAAAATGTTTGGAGCAGCTGTTTTTTTCAGACCTTTGCTTGAACCTAGCTTCTGCAGCTGTCAGGGCGCAACATTGATATTTTACAGTATAGTCACTTCATATAGCATACAGGCACTTCATTGTTTTATCCCGTGTTCTTATGCACATGTGCTAAAACTCTTGCCAAAGACCAAATCAAGTGAAACGACCTTAAAAATGTTGATGGTGCTTCCATGAGACATTATAAACTCCAAACAGTAACACATGGCACAATCATACACTTTTTCCAGTATATTTAAGGCCCCTCCTCCTAAAATGCAGCACATTTTGGGAGCCCTTCCAATGGTGCGCTGTGTTTAGTAATTCAATGTTAATATGCCACTTTCAAGCAGCACGGAGCTCCCAGTGGTGTCTTGGCTCTGCTTTTTCTGACATGTGATAAACACAAGACAGTCGCCCCCACCTCAGTTGGTTTACACAAGACTGTTAAAACATCCCTCCAACCCTTGCCCTTTACATCAGCACCGTGTACGCCCGGGCACAGTCAGATACACCCTACACGCTCATTTGCCAGCAGGCTGTACCTGCGGCATATTTCTGCTGCATAAATCACCCTTTCATCGCACAGTTTCCCCAAGCCACCATGTTTTTTCCAGGTCTGTGGGGGTAACATACCTCTGCCCTGTACTGTGGCAGCTCTGTAAACCATTGACGATCCAGTCCAGCTGGCTGAGCAACAACCCCGTCCTGAACATTCTCGCCCTCTTCCAGTCCGCTGACGCCCCCCCGCCCTTCTCTGCTACCTCCACTGAGCAGAAACAACCTCTTTTTCATTCAGCGGTCACTCTGTGAGTCAGTGAAATTAAATCCTCTTTGGAGAAACAATGAGGACGTACAGTAAATGAATGAAGTAATGAATGGCTCACGAGAGAGAGTCATGCCAGAACTATGTCCAAAACACTGCGGAAAGTTTCAATGACACTTTAATCTGCAGAACTGAAAGATACTTTCATTAAAATTTTGAACAAAATTAAAGGTTTAAAAACAGAGGTGTTACGCTTTAATGTGTGTGTGTGTGTGTGTGTGTTTGACAACTACTTTAAGGTCCAAATCTTTGAAAAATGTGATTTTTGAAAAAAGCTTCATAAATCGTGCCAATTTTTAAGTCCTATAATAACATGAGGATTAGCATCAGAAATAGTAAATATTTTAGTATGAAAACTATTGTCCTTATGAGAAGTCTTCAGTAATATAGCTTGCTATAGATCTTTGTGGATGTGTGTGTGTTGGCGATGTCTGTACACAATCTTGCCCTTTGATGAGTCCATATGTCTAAATTGTTTCCCCTAAAATGTATATTGCCGGACGACTGTGTTTAGGTTAACTGTATAGCATGTTTATATGGCTAGTATATCTTCCACTGTAGAAAGAGGCGTGCTCTGAATCAAGGGATTATAGGATGGTTGCCTGAACTTTGACAGTTGGCCACTTGAGTTTAACAAATGACAGTCAAATTCCATCAGTGGAGAATTTAGAAGTACGCTGACAAGAACAGGAGCGATTTTGGGGGCTCTGCAAATACTCCAAAAAATGAAAAATAAGAAGAAACTATTGACTCATGAAACATATTTGCATATGAAAAAAATAACTTTGTGAGTAAATTGTGTTAATACCACAAACATCTATGTGGCACTAAAGCATCGCAAACATCAGATTGTGGAGCAGTTATGGTGTGAATGTTTGTGTTCTGTAGAGAAACTCTGGAGCTCTGTGTCCAGCTGGAGATGTCTGAGCCCTTGGCACAATGAATGAGGGAGTTTAAACTCCTAATTAATTGCAGATTCTACTTATGAAAATACATACATCCCACAAATTCTCATCCACACACGGTTGTTTCCTCACAAACACACTCACACAGAAACAGTTTGTGAGAGTGTGAGTGTGCTTGTGAAGGTTTAAAAAAAACAACGATGGCATAATAGTAAGTTGCTTATCACGGTATTGGGGCCCAATTTATGGATGTATTGCTTCTGAGGGGAAAAGGTAACAATAACAATGATTCAATAACATCCTCCAGCTATTTAGTAAACAAAGCAGTGATCCTTTTATCCTTTTGTGAAGACAAACAAACAAACAAAGTTTCAATAACAAGTCAAAAAAAAAAACCATTTACCACAAGATCCTGTATTATTGTAAACAGTACTGCACACCAGATCTTGCATGAAGCCCTACATGTTACACTGGACCTGAATAAGCCCCCTGTCATTTCTGATTCACTGCCTGCAGCCTATCCTCAGGCGATGCTCAAGAGTCCACCGTAACCTGCATTTCCTGTGGCTCTCACACTTTATCTGCCTCCTTCTGTCTTCTCTGACTATCTCCATTCATTCCTTCAGTAGACACCACCTTTTCATCTGCTGCTGGCTCCTCTCCAGCGCATGAGAACCAGTGTCGCCGACATATTGGCCTGGGGCTTTTTAAATATGGATGTAAATGATGATTCTCTCTCCTGCCATTAGCTATGGAAATATAATGCAAACAAAAACATTTATATGGAGCTGAATGCTGATGTAAGCAGTGGCGTCCTGCAGGTCCATACAAACAAAGTAAATAAATACAAATTCACACACACACACACACACACACACACACACACACACACACACACACACACACACACACACACACACAAACACAAACACAAACACAAACAAACTCTAGTTCTGTAGTGGGTATATAGTGGGTTGGGTTCTGTATTTATTATCGTTATTTATCTCTCATGTGGTTTGAGTCCACAAGCTGTTGTTTTGTTTGTGGAACGCTAAGGGAGACTTCCTAAAACAATGACAGTTTCCATGTCTGTCTGTACTTAAATCCTCTGAGGTAACACCATAGTTTTGCACAGGGAGGAAGTGAAATGCGCCTAAACATACAACATAACTCTTATTTTGCTTAATAGAGGCTTCAGTAGAGTAAACATCTCAATTTCACTGTATTCACAGTCAGCTATCATTTAACTTCAAATACACAGAATATCGCAGTCATATTGAGGGCTTCCATATTATTTTTTTATATTGTTTGTTGTTCTACTGTAGCAGATGTGATTCTAATGAACTATCATTGTGTGGGAAAAAAAGTCTTTTGTTTCCATGGATAAAAATATCATATGTCTTTGATAATACATGAAAGTAGGTAAACAAGTGGGTGAATAATTATTTTTCTTCGATAAACTGGCAGCACACAAACAGGGATTCAGGTAAACATGTTCTTTCCTCGGGGAAAAATTAGACTGAAGATTTCCAGAGAGCTTTACAGACTGACACAGTAGCTAAATGACCACAGTGATATACACTTGGACCAGGTTAACATGACCCAAAGCGCTAAATGACCATCCTTAAGCATTTATTTGGCTTGTTTGTGTATGCAGTGTTGAGTTATGTACCACAGGTTTGGACTGTAAGTCAGCGGCACTGTCAGGCTATGGGAAACAGGGGCCTCGCCAAATCAAAACAGACTCACCCACAAATTCACAGACCTGCGACAGAGAGAGCAGAATGACCAAGACTGAAAAAATTTACGATTTTCTGCCACTCCTAATTGAATTTAACAGTTTTTCTTTTCATTCCTTACTTTTATTCTTTCATGTATTACTGTAATTAACATAAATAATGAAAAGGAAAATATGGAAATATAAAAAATAACTACTACATCTTAACTAGCATGACTGAGCAGACAATGTTTCTAAATCTAGAATTACATTATTAAGCTATATTATTTGGAGTTAAAATAACAGATGTTTTTACATTGATCTCCGCGGTGTATAGCTGCTTGATTTATGCCCTGTGCAACTTCCATGTGGACCAAATTTATCTGCACAGAACCTGACAAATCAATGAAAAATCATGTGACCCAGTTAAAACGAAAGTGAAGTTTGTGCATGATAAATACATCTCTGGAAGAGCACAGTGTAATGACATTTCCTCATGTCCACGACACACTAAATCACAAGGCTTTGACAGAGCATCAATAGATCTGTGGAACAAATTGTAAAAAAATCTGGGAAACAAGTTAGTTTTTTCCCCAAAATATAAGTAATTAAATTACAGCACCAAGGGGAGAAAATGTTCTTGGGAAGCTAACAACTGCTTTTCAGAATTTCTTGGACACGTACAGTAAATTTTAAGCAAGGTCATGGCAGAGATTTTTGATGCATTTGGTATCACAGTTTCTGGCAAACACTGGTGGGTGCGCCCATGTGACTCCCTTGGGAAATCAGCTACTCTATAACCCCTAGAGATTATCAATGTAAACAAGCTATTTAAAATGGAAACTCGACAAACAATAACATTATTTTTAAAGACATTTCTTGGGATCTCCAAACAAATCTTTCAGTAAATTATGATAAAAATGGTTATAATGGTATATTTGGCCACATTAAAAAGAAACAGTATTATCACACACACACACACATTTACTTATCCATCTAAATGACATTTCATAGAATTCTGTAGTTTTTATACACATCTAGTTATAAACAATATAATCTAAACCCTGACAGAAAACTTTCTTTTTCATAGAAAACTTTTGTTTTTACGAATGAGGACATCCCCACAAGTTTTTCAGGTTTTTCTCCCCACTGGGTATAAATTTGTCCCTTATATATTATTATTATTATTGTTATATGTATGCATAAGTCAGATTTCTGTCATCCAAACAAAATGTTGAAACATGCACTCCTCTAAGTAGATCTATAAAACACAGGAAAGACAGTAAATATTGACTCACTAAAAGGAGATCTCATCTTGGTTTGATTTTTTAGTCAGGGTTATTTAGTCCAATTCCAATAACCTCCAAAACAAGTCACAACAACAGGTCAATAAAGCACAAAAGTACCAAGGTCTAACCAGAGAACAGCGGTGTGATTTCATCACATACCTCCTTATATCACTAATCTCACAGTATTCAAGGGGTAACTAAGATTTAAAAGTACATTATTATATAAAGTCTAATTATTAATGAAGTCTACTACAACTAATCATCCATATTTTTAGGAATTATTTAGTTATTTTCTGACATGTTAACCAATCTGCATACCAACACAAATATACAGTACTGTTACAAACACTCACATTAACTCACATTAACAGCTAATTCTGCTCCTGTTTTTTTGTAAACCGTGTATATTAAAAGCCAAGATATATACATAATAACTCACTCTTACGGAGTAGTATTACATTTCAACCATGTATTCTGAAATAAACATGGACCCCAGGGTTCAGAAATCATGAATTCATAAAGGCACAGTCCATTTTTACTTGTCTTTTTACTGACTGTATTTATGAACCCAAGCAACTACGACCCAAGCCAAAAAATGACTGTTAACATGCATCAAGAGTTTAAGTTGCATGTCTTGTGGAGGACTGAGCGAGTGGCTGTGCTGGACGATCAAACGTGAGATTTTGTAGAGCGGTGAAGAGAGAATGCTGCTCATTTACGAGGCAGCGGCTTCAGGCTCTGTGTGATTGATGTTGAAGTCCACAGAACGGCTCATCTCCCTCAGCCATTGCATTTACATAAGGAGTAACCAGCCGAGCTGCTATACAGCTCAGATCTATTTTTTAAAACACACTCCAGAGGAGAGAAAATGTCTTATTCATGACTGAGAGGAGTAATTTAATAAGCCAGTAGATGTGCCTATCGCTGGTATCTTACAATTATTAATCAAATGTTTTATAATAGTAACATATGTTACATACTTATAGCAATTATTTATTGTCTACTTTAAAACTGGACTCTAGTAAATTACATTTTTCCAAAGACTAACTTCATCCTACATTAATATAAATATATATTTTTTAATATTCTACATTTTTCCCCAAAGAAATCCAAACTGTTTTAGCTGATAGTCCCCATCCACGTGAGAATTATTCAAATGAAAATTATCAAAATGTTGACCTGCTTGCTATCACAGTATCTGTGTCTGAATGATGGGTGTGGGGTAGGTCTTACTTTTTGTAATGCTAAGTGGACAGTTGATTAACATTTACACACTGACCAGTTGAATAATCCCTTTTTAAATGGTATATTTACAGAACAGACACCCAAAGATAGTACTGCAATAGAAAGTATTGAAACTGTAGTAAACCAATTAACAAATAAACAATATACACATTATGCAGGTTTTGATGGATTTGTGCATGCAGAAATGTGGCTTAGAATTGACAGTTTGTTGTCGTTTTGCCAGATTGACCCACGTCAACTATTTATGTGTGACAGTCAAAACACAACCAATAAGAAACGTAAAATTTCTGCCATAAATCTGCTCTAATTTTTAATTGACTTAGTGTTTCAAACAGATGTTATAACTGCATAACTATCCACACTTGAGCTCCACAAATTTGAGAAAAATGGGAAAAGCTGGAGCAGGGCGGAAAACTTTGAGCATTTCTAGAAATCTGACTATAAATGATATTTTTCACTCTGCCTTGTATAGAAATAGACGGTAAGTTTGCGAAAACTGAGACGCAATTATATTCCTTGACCAATCCGAAGCAAGACGCGCAGAAAACAAAACCTGTGATTGGTCAAAAAAGCATCGGTTTCAAGGCGCCCCGCAACGAGGCCGCTGAATCTGAATGAGGGGTGTGTAGAAACCGACCACACGTTATTGTACGAGAGCCTCGCTCGCGCTCAGACCTTACAGTCGGTGGGACGCGCGTCAGGACGCGAGCGAGAGAAGCGCACATCGCGAAACACACAGTTTACGTTTTATAGCAGCGACTAAATATCTCTGCGATGCACCTTTAAAATCATTAGATATACAGATGTACACGCGGGATTTGGTCGCTATTTAAGACAGGCAGGGAAACTTCAACGGGGAGGAGAGTCTCGTAACACCGAGGAAAAGGATGATCGCCTTGTGGATTTAGTTTGGAAGTTTCGTCATTTTTATTACTTTTTACAAACCTTTTTTTCACAAATCTACATGTTTGACTAACTTGATTGCTTTTATGCTGCAAGTGTCGTGATTTTGATGAACAGGCAACGGGAGCAGAAACGAAAAACGTTTCACTGAAAAAAGTTTCGTAGCGGCAAAAGTCGGAGCGACCGCCGCTTATTTCCATCGGGCGAATCTTCCACGAGCCTTTTCTCAAAATGCATCACTGCTGTGGGATTATTAGACATGCTCTTGTGTTTTTCTGCCTGGCTTTGCAACCGGGCTACGGTCAGTATAACGGAGAGAAGGGGATCTCCATACCGGAGCACGGTTTCTGTCAGCCCATATCTATACCTCTCTGCACAGACATCGCCTATAACCAAACCATCATGCCTAACCTTTTGGGTCACACCAACCAAGAAGACGCCGGATTGGAAGTGCACCAGTTTTACCCTCTCGTCAAAGTTCAATGTTCAATGGACCTGAAATTCTTCCTCTGCTCTATGTACGCGCCGGTGTGCACGGTGCTCGAGCAAGCCATCCCGCCGTGCCGTTCCTTGTGTGAGCGAGCGAGACAAGGGTGCGAGGCCCTCATGAACAAGTTCGGCTTCCAGTGGCCCGAGAGGCTCCGCTGCGAGAATTTTCCCGTCCACGGAGCGGGAGAGATATGCGTGGGTCAGAACACGTCTGACGCTGAAAGGCCGACATCGGACCCGACGCCGTACGTTCCTGAACTAATTACATTACAGCCGAAAGTGGACAGACCCAGTCAACAATTCACATGCCCGCTGCAGTTAAAAGTGCCCACTTATCTTAAGTACCACTTCATGGGCGAAAAGGATTGTGGTGCGCCATGCGAACCCACTAAGCCCAACGGGTTGATGTATTTTCGAGAGGAAGAAGTCAAATTCGGTCGACTCTGGGTTGGCATTTGGTCTATTTTGTGTTGTGTTAGTACACTGTTCACCGTTCTCACATACTTAGTGGACATGAGGCGGTTTCGTTACCCCGAGAGGCCCATTATATTCCTCTCCGGCTGTTATTTCATGGTGGCTGTTGCGTACGCAGCGGGTTTTTTCCTTGAAGACAAAGTCGTTTGCATTGACAAATTTAATGATGATGGTTATAAGACGGTGGCCCAGGGCACAAAGAAGGAGGGCTGCACTATTCTTTTCATGATCCTCTATTTCTTCGGCATGGCGAGTTCTATTTGGTGGGTCATTCTGTCCCTTACATGGTTCCTCTCTGCGGGAATGAAGTGGGGTCACGAAGCAATAGAGGCCAACTCACAGTATTTCCATCTCGCTGCTTGGGCAGTGCCAGCAGTCAAGACCATAACCATTCTCGCCATGGGCCAAGTGGATGGAGATCTCCTAACTGGAGTATGCTACGTTGGCATTTACAACGTGGACTCTCTACGTGGTTTCGTCCTGGCGCCCCTATTCGTCTACCTCTTCATCGGTACCTCTTTTCTTTTAGCTGGGTTTGTGTCACTGTTTCGCATCAGAACCATCATGAAACACGATGGTACCAAGACGGAAAAGCTGGAGAAGTTGATGGTGCGCATCGGCGTGTTTAGCGTTCTCTACACCGTTCCAGCTACTATTGTAATCGCCTGTTATTTCTACGAGCAGGCGTTCCGAGAGCAATGGGAGAAGACCTGGCATATGCAAACGTGTAAACGCTTTGCCGTTCCCTGTCCGGTCAATAACTTTGCCCCCATGTCTCCGGACTTCACCGTCTTCATGATAAAGTATCTGATGACTATGATTGTGGGAATCACCTCTGGATTTTGGATATGGTCGGGGAAAACGCTGCAGTCCTGGCGCAGATTTTACAAAAGGCTCAGTAATAGCAACCAAGGAGAGACAACTGTATGAAAAAGAAACAAATCGCCCAGATTGTTTTGTCAACCTTGACGTGCATCTTTAGTCTGAAATTAGGGGTTACAACGAACGATTACACGACAGAGTGACTTGTGGACTGAATGATACGGACGCTAGTCTGCCAGTGCGCTAGTGTTTCCACAATGGAAGCGGACCGCCTGCCCACACGAACAGCGTTTTCTGCCAGTCTGTTTTATCTGTGGGTTTTGCTTATATATGTGAAAAAGACATTTGACTATATTTCTGTGTAACGATATGATCTCTGTAGACAAACATTTCATGCAGTGCTGAATGTTTCGGCTGGTTCTGTACTTGAAATGTGGACGTAATTTGCCTTATATATGTACATCCCTTGTTTTAAGTGGGGACTTGTGGGACTTGTGGGACTTTCGCAGCGATCCGGTGACAATCCTGCATACATCTTTGGCACAGATGGGCCGTCAAAAACGCATTAAGACTGGGGCAGTAATATGCATGTGTACAGCTGTGAATCTGAGCAAGCTCCCTTTAAACGATGTAACGTGTAAATAATCACATTTTCTTAAAGAATATATGTATTTATGAAAATAATCTTGCTGTTTTTTACTTGATTTTTAAAATTTGGTAAGAGACCTTTGTATCTGTACAGTTTGGCTGAATAAAGCGATTAGATTTTTAACAAACTGCCTCACCTTCATTCAGTTGTTTTAATAGCTCTGCTGTTAGTTTAAGTAAATGCTTCTTTTTAAAGGTCAGGGAGCATCAACATGTTGAAATTACTTCATCTGTTTCGTAGAAATGTGTACTATGCATTATAAGAAAAGGCATTAGAAAGTGACACAGACCTCAGAATGACTATTTAAGGACCCTTGCAATCAATAGGCCCAAATACACAGAAGTATTTCTAAGTAGACAAACTTTTATGAACGATATTTTAAACGTATACAATGATCTATGAAACCAAGCACGTATTTTGTCTCAGATGTGGGCTACGACGCTACCTTAGTTCAAAAATATTTACCTTTATCACAAAAACTCACAAGGCTCTACCAAGAAAATAAATGAAGATCTTTGGCGCCATCTATAGGTGGTTTATATGTTGACTATCTGTCCACTACTGGATTTTCACAGGTCACAGTTTTACAACATAGTATTATAACATAAATTCAAAAACAACTTTCACGAATAAAAAGCGTTACATTTGCAATGACACATCCACAAATGACTTGTAAAAATTAAACTAAGCAATGTGATGCATATAAAATACAACACAAGAAGAAGTCATCACAAAAATGAGGTCATACTGCTTACACCCAGTTTGACTGACTGTGATTTCATGAATCACATTCAGCAACAGTAATTATAATCTTACTACAAAGTCTCTCAAATGCTCACAGTAAACCTCACAGCATGTGATCACTGAGCTGAAGGGTGGAGGTACAGTAATATTAAGTACACTATTTGTCAACAACATTTTGACTAATAAGCCCAGCAGGTGCCTGGTATGGTTTCTGTTCACTGTCAGCAAGTATGACGCCACAGAGTAATAAAATGATTCATGTGTAACAAGTCAAGAGGAGATGTGTTTGTGGTAGTGTTGTGGCTCAAAGGCTTCCACAGCAAGCTGCTAAATTCTGTTTTCACTCAGGTGAAAACTCAGGAACTCAGGCCAGGGTAATAGACCTGGCATCAGTGTTTGTTTACCAGCCCAGATTGCTGTAGCACTTATCTTCTGGCCTGAAGAGAGTAATACCTATCCTGAAGGCAAACAGGCTAAGTGTGGTGTATTCATTTTACATTTAATTCCATAATCTTTCACTCAGGCTATACCGAGCGTTGTGGCGGCATCTGTGCTGGGCAGATAAGACTCCTGTTAGTATGTACCCCACACGCACACGGTCAGTCCTCAAAGTGTCTCCAATTTTCACACATTCCAGGTCAATCAAACCAAATTTACCTATAACATCTTGTGACTTCCACGATACGCAAGCTGAAAACTTTAATAAAGACCCCGGAGTGTTTTACACGCAGCATTTTAAGCACACAGTCCATAATCTTTCAAATTCCTGTCCACCACAACCTGCTAATGCGCCAAAGCTCTCAACTGTTCCCTCATTAAACATGAGTTAATCTCTCTTCTTTCTGCACTGCAAACAATTATTCGCTCATGCAGCAGTTCAAAAGCCTCTGTGAACTAATCAGGTGTGCATCTGGAGTGAGAAAAATAAACTCCTAACGCTGGTTTCCTTTTCTCATTGTCCGAGACCAGCTTCCATGATCCAAACACAAACCCGCATCGACCGGCAGAAGAAGAAACGCTTGAAAACCGTTCAGAAGGAACAGAACAACTTCTTTGACACTGACTGAAATGGCACCCTTTCAGCACAATGATGAGAGCTGAATGTGGTAATCAGTATGTTTACCTCAGAGATTTGGACAGGGATGTGGAGGGGTTCCAGAGAGAAAGTTCTTCCGTGTGGGTGGCCTGGATGTGTCACGTTCTAGCTACAACAGGATGTAAACAGTACAGGTGTGCTCCAGGGACACAGAACCCATAAAAGGCCACTATAAAATAATAATAATGCCTATATTCATAACAACATATACATGCAAATGTCATGTTTTTATGTATAAATGTTATAAGTCATGTAAACAGAGCTGCTAATGTAGGTCAACGCTACATTTTTTCTCCCCCTTAGGTTCTGTAAGGTCACTGATTTCAAAGTGTGGATCCCTCTGTTTAAACTCCAGCACCTGTTTTCTTTTTCTTATTGTTAGATGTTCAACCCTGGAGATCAGAACATTTGTGTTCTTTTGACAGTATTTCAAGGGATTTCATCCATGAATTCCAGCGTGACTCACAGCACGACATTCACTGGCATTATCCGCTGACACTGAAAGAAAAGACGGGACCATGTGGAGAAACATCCACAATACTAATAAAGATGAATGACCTTGTAAAGAACTGAACTCATGTTTGAGTGCTTTTAAAAGAGATGGCTGGAGATGGAGAACGTGGAACATATTCATCTTCTGAGAAGCCAGAAAAACCGTCTAGATGTGAAAAACAAACACAGGTGCTCTTCACATCTCTCTTTGTTTCTAGTCAGCAGATGGATCTCTTGACTGTTGTAACACTTCTCCTGTTGCCAGGTACTAAACATGCAACCCAGAACATCTACAATACATGCATAAGAAACATGCACCGAAGAACTATGAGCACTGTACTAACAATGACCTAAAAACAAAATTAATACTTAATTTAAAAAAACAGATACTTACTAAAGTACAAGCTATATTACTCAGGCAACATTAGATACTGTAAACCAATGCAAGATGATTAGCAAACAAACAAAATTTAGCAAAACATATCTTACAGTGAACCAAACCTTCAATCTCCAACAGTTATTAACTTTAACAGTAATTTAAGTAATTATTTATGAATTGCTTTGAAGAATTAACCAAGAATTAATGATATGCAGAGCTGTGAAAATTCAGCAGGTGCAGGATTATAGAGATGGGCCAAGGACATATCATTGAGTCTGAAAAGAGAGATGTTTTTATTTCTCATTCAGGGTCAACACAGCATGGCTGCCAATTCTACACACAAGCTACATACTTTCTGCTCTATATACAAAGTGCTTAAGTTATGTTTTAGCCAGGAATATTATGACACAGGTACTGAGATTGAACGTTGTTTGTGTTTGATGTTTAAAAATATCAGTCTTCATGCCCAGTTCTGTACAACTGAAGCAATAAAACGAAATCAAAAACAGGTGTTGCGGAATTTTTTAAATAACAAAACCAGCTGGATTTTACTGTAAAACACATTGTAAAAACACCTGGAGTCCTCAGTCAGGCACACTTATCAAACCGTCTCATCTCATTCAATCCCAGTGTAGCATTTGCAAACTAATCAGGTGACGACTAAATAAAGCAACACTGCCAAGACTCTGGCCTGACGCTCAAGTGAACTTGGCCAAAATTCCTAGCTTACTAAACTCTCGAAAACTCTAAAATAGTTGTAGGGAGGTGGAGCTCAACACTTCTGTCATTAAGATTCTTCAGTTAATTGTTTAATTTGTTAATTGTTAAGTTAATTGTTGTTAAGTTTAAATAAACATTCACATACGTTCAGTTGCAAGTTACAGTTTGATGGATAAACATGACAATAGTATTAGCTTAAAACAGTATTAGCATTAGCTTTGCTGTTGTGTTTTTCTTTTTTGACCCTCTCTGCTGTATTCATTAGTTCACACATACTATCTTCATCCAGAGTTCACATGAACCATATACTGCAGGCTGAAGTCAACACAGCAGCACCGGTGTAACGGCATAGCCCCCATCTGAGGGCCGAACACCTCTTCATGTATGGCTCATCCGGTGCTTGGCTGCAGCTAAATGAATCTTCAGAACAGCCACAGCAGTGTGGTGCCGAGATCTCAGGGGCTGATACCACAAAAAACAACACAGAGGCTAAGGTTCACTTGTCTGCTAGTGATCTGGGGCTCAGGAAAAACAGGGCCCTCAGAGGATGGTGTACTGTGCACTTCCTGCACTGTGCTGGGGGTGAAAGGGGAGTTACAGGAAACACACCACAGGCAACAGGAAATAAACTTTAGATAATCTTTAGATAAATAACATTTATTCTTAGAATTCTGGTTTTGAAGTGTGCATGAAATGCAAAGATAGAAGTATGCAAAAAAGTATTGCAAGTATTGACAATATTACTATTATAAAGCACTGGCAGACTCCTTAATAATGAGCCCTGATGGTGAAAATCACACACTTGTCTCTCTGGGACCCTGTGGTTCACAGTGAAGACCACCCAGTAATGGGTGATGTCACTCTGTGGTAATCATAACTTTATTTGGTTTTCACAAAATGAACACACAGAACAGAAGGAGATGTCTATACTGACTTTGCTTGGGCCTCATTAAAACTTTCACAAGATGTTATTCTCAGCTACATGCATTATTATTCTCACCTAACACCTCACACCTAGTGTTATTATGATATAAATGTGACGTTGTCAGGGGAGTTGTGTTTGTGGGGTGTATTACAAGGACAGAGTAGGTGTTAGGTTAGATTTAGGCTCTAACAAAGGTACTCTGGAGGGCACAGACAGCAGACAAAACAAAAATAGAGAAATGAGAAACGAAAGCAAGGGGTTAAATAATGTTCCTCTTTGTCTCCATGTCAGAGTTCTAAGGAACACCTGAAACAACCTTTGGACGATTCTTATACAGGACTGTGCAACAGACCAGGGTTAAGACTTTCTTTACAAAGTACTGGAAGATATTCAACTCAAAGAGAATCACAATTTTAGAGCCCTTTATTGTCTCCAAGCAATGTGTCAGCAATTAAAGCCCACATGATGTTTTTTACTCTATATCAACTTTCTAGTGTTACTTCTGTTTGTTCTAAACAATTTCAGGAGAAACATCTAAGACAAAGTTGATACTACATAAAACATACAAGAGAACTGAAATGCACTATGGAAGATGACTCTAAATTGTTCCTATGGGTATACATGAAACTGCAACATTTATTTTTGTATGCGTTTCCATATTTTCTGTTTGGTTCAGTGTTTGCTGTTGCGGCTGTAGATGCTGAAATATCAGCGTGTGTTCGCCTATTTGTTCACTTACGAATCTTTCACCGAATTACCATTTTTATATAATTAGCCTCTTAAAAAATTCAATACACTATTAAAATTAAATGGTGAGTCCATTATTTATAAAAATAGTCCAATGCAACAAAACAAAAGACGCAAACATGCATTTAAATCACACAGCACCCCTCCCGCTGCTCTGCTGGCTGCTTCACATCTGCAAGTGGTTTGTAGCAGTGAGGTATCCCGGACAGAAACCCAATCCCCCCTCAGGCTGAAGCCTAATCCTGGCCCAGGAGTCTGTGTGACTGACAGAGGCTATGTTTTCTCAAGCCGACCTCTGGAGCTGCTCTGTTTCCTTTATCCAGTCACTGGTCAGAAACTCAACCCCCATCGACCGACCCTCCTCTGCTGGCTTTCCATGCAAGCACTGTTTTCATTCCCCCTTTCCTCCTATAAGGGCCCCTTCTGAAACAGGCATTTCTAAATAAAGACTTTTGGAGCAAATAGTTATTAGGGGCTGCATCCCTAAGAACAAAGCCTTTAAACCTAGTGATCTGGTACAATATAGGATGTACAAATAGCCAGGCAGAACTATAAACTATAGTAAGTTAGGGCTACAAAATTGTCAGACATGTTAATTATTGTTGGTCCATCGTCTATTAACAGACATTAGTGCCGCAGACAGCTCTTCACATTAACCTAACACCAAACACCAATGCGTGTCCTTGGGCTTATTCTGGGATGTTTTATGCCTGTCTGTCTCAGCACTGACAACATGCTAACAAGTTGTTAACTGGAAATAACCAGGAGTGTGTAGAGTTGCCCCACAGCATTCTGGGGTGTCTGGTATTCTGGAGACGTGTAGAGGGCATTACAGATAAAGTTTCTCTCAGCAGCAGAAAGAAATGAAGTGGCATAAATAATGCATAAAATGTTCTTCTGTTTGGTGATGCATATAAATCACCTTTAAGTACATTTCATTTTTTTTTTCATTTTTGTCACACAGGATGAATAATTGCCTGTGTTGGGTGGGTAAGATCAGAGGGCGTGAAAGAGTGAGTGGGGCGTGGAGAGATAGAGCACAGGTCTCGCTCACAGCACACAAAAATGTGGAACAAAACATAGCCCTTCTCTCCTGAGGATGGGGTCTCTGCTACACTTCTTACGGGCAAAAGTTTGAGGGTCTTTCCCTAACATTCCCGCTCTCTCCTTTATACTATCCATGTTCTTTGCACCCGTTTCTTTGCCTCATTGACATCAAAGCTGTGCTGGAACCCATTAAAGCAGACAGACTGAAGAAAAACACCACTGGCTTGTGCAGAATAACTGTACGCTCTGTGTCCACACTGCAGACCGCTGCCCTGTGTCCACTGGCTAGTAAGACTCTGAGCCAGAGAGAAGCATAAAGAAACTGCACAGATCCTACAGGACAACACTGAGTCCATCACACAGAAACCTGACATTTTAAAGTACACACAGAGCAAGAAGTGATTTAATGTCTTTATCATACCATAGAAAAGTTACACAGATGTTACAGTGAAGTGGAGCAGGCATGTGAGCATACATACATAAATCTCAACTGTAACAAAAGTTGTTCTGGTGCTGCTGAGGATTTTGGGTAAATGCCTGGGACAGGCTTGGCATACTTGCGCCTCCTAGTGGAGAGCTGCAATTGCTCAAGACCAACCGCCCCACAACTTTAGTTATGAAAAGTCAGGAAAGTTATTCACCTCGACTCACATTCAGTTCCATACATTGCTGTTTTTTGATGATTCTATACTTCATTTTGTGGAAATCACTACAACGTGATGTGGTGTGTAAGTGTTGGTGTATAAGTTGCTATCACAAAATGAATCCCAAAAAAGTGAATTAAAATGTATTTGGGTTTATAAACCCTCAGCATTAACACACAGCATTGAGAGACCTCCCCAAACAGCTCTGACTCACAGCTCCTTTTCTTTTTGACTTGTATTATCTAAACTTTATAACAGTCTTGTATAGGTAAACGGTGTGATTCTCTCCTCAGGGGAGGGACCACTGCAGAGCAAAGATAAAGCAAAGCAAATTTAACAACTTTACAGCCGGAAACAGGGGTGACATTTGGGTCAAGGAAGTCCAAAGGTGAAGCCCCTGCTATCAGCCCTAAATCAACACAATTCACTCCCACACCAGATACACCAGTCCAACCTCAGTCTTCTCACGGACAGCAAAAACACAGACAGGAGTACCAACAGTGCCAACAGTGTGAGTCTTGAACTTATTTGATGTTGTTGTTCTGGAGATTGTGTTTAACAAATTATTTTTCAAACCCTTGCTTTTCATCACATCTCACCTCAGCCATCAGTCTGCTCACGTTCCTGTTGTGTTTTGGGTGTACATAAAGCAGTTGCGACTCCAGGTTGGAGGTCAGGCTAAGGTCAAACAGCTCCAAGGGAGCCATATTTTAAACTTACTAATATCCTGCCTAATCACCGTTTGCATTCCACTCTCGAACCATCTCTCCGCTCCATCCGCTCGCTTTCCCCGCCACACTTTGATTACAGCTCAAATTTCAAGCAGACCCTTCTCAGCCCCCTATGAGCGCTGAGAAAACAGAGAGGAGATTAAAGTATCACTTCACATCTGAGCTCTTATCAGTTAATCTCTCTCACTCCCTCTCTCTCCATCCAGGCTGTTTCTTAGCTCTCACATCTCCCTAACAGTTACTTAAAAAAATTGAAATCCTCTGTTGTTAGTTTAAACAGCAAGGGTCACTTAACTTCACAACACAGGTGGGACAGAAAATACAGGTCATACAAGCTGCAGCATAAAAACACCAATAAGCAAACCAGTCAATCAAAGTGAATGACTGTTTACATTCATACAGATAATGAGACTCAAAACACCAGCATCTCTGCTGACACCAATGCTAGCATACAGTGAGTTGCACATTATTCTGTTTGCTTTAGCTCCTGTCTGCAGTCTGTAATCTGACATTGTCTTTTCAATCTGTAGAAGAAAATGACGATAAAATAAGAAAGAAACACCTGTTAACAATGTCCAACAGTGTTTACAATTTAACAGGGAACAAATGACACCAATTCATTTTGTTCCTTAATTAAGTTTCATGAACGAGGCCCAGTCTGTCTTCTACCAACAAATCACATTTAAATAATAAGCTTTGAAAGACAGTATTATTTAAAACTTGCATTTTAGAAAAACCTCTGCCACATAAAGTAGAATGGATAGCAAAACAAGTGGATAAATGTAGAACACGAGAGAGAGATGACCACCCTAAACCACATGATAATGAACTGAATAACACTGTTTTACAATATAAATGTTAATACAGACTCAGAACAGGACTTTCCCCAGTTGGTTGCAACACTTACAGAACCCACAACTCACATTTTACAGCACCTTCACAGCTTGGCACACACAGACAGAGATATCACTGAACCACCTTAGTGGGGGTGACAGCCCACCATAGCCCATGCAGTCCAGCACCCTTTCTCAATTTGAGTCAGGCAAAAATATGAGTGCTTAATACACAATTTCTGAAGCTTTCACTTCAGTAAGTTAAAGAATTCTGTTCCTGTTATGTTCCACTGTGGGCGATACAACTAATAAAGTATAGTTATAAAACAATCAATCAATCAAATTCTATATTCAAGAACCACATATTTAAAGTATATATGTATATATCACTCCCTCAGAACTATCTGTGCTAACCAAATGTTTGTCATTGGTTAAAATGAGCGAGCAGCTAATTCACAAAATAAACACAAAAGCTACAGCACTGGTTAAAAGGGCCTAGTGGTGTCGTCTAAAACATAGGGAGGAAGAAGAAGAAAAAAGAGACAGCAGGAGGGAAGAGAGGATGAAGCTGGAGGAAGAACAGAAGAAAAGAGCAGAGGAAACATTTCACGGCTCAAGATGTTTTATATAAACATTATTTCACACAATCTGCGGGAAACTCACTGTCATGCATTTAGATTAAAAAAAGATTAAAGAAGAGGAGGAGAGACTGAGGAGACAAGAGGAGAATATGGTGAGACAGAGGAGAGAGTAAGCAAAGAAGGAGAGAGATAGAAGATGTTAGGAAGCTCCAGAGAGAACAACAGGAAACAGGAACAGTGGGATGGGCAACACCTGTTCAGACATGACTTCTGATTGGCTGGGAATCTTAATACAAGTCTTCATGTCTCAGAAGTCTGAGAGAAGTCTGGTCTTGTGTGACACTAGAGTGAGATAGGATTACAAAACAGGATTTGAATAAGATATTTAAATGGATAATTTGGGTTCAATACAAGTTAATAAACATTAAAATATACAATTACATGAAAGTATAAATACAATACAGGTATGTTGGTCTTAGACCAACCCATGCTGCTCTAAGCTAGTCATAACAGGAGACTGCTGTGTTAAAATTGCTTATGTTGTCTGTATGTTGTCTGTATGTTTATATCCAATGTTTTAGCTTCGTTGTCATGACGATGTCGGTAAAGCTTGTAACCATGAAAACTTGTCACATTGTAAAGCAGCTTTACTTGTGTGGCAATGTTTACATGTGGCAAACCTCGCTCTTACAAACCATTCAGCTTTGTGACTTAAGAGCTGTTTAGACAACTTTAAGTGTCAAATAATAAAGGCATCTGTTCATTAATCGTTTTAGCAATAATACACATTTAACAAAAAGGATTCCCATTCAATGCCATCGTAAATGCGTGAACGCGCCACGTTTCCATTATAACAGACGACAAGACGTTATATTATGTGGTTTTCAACATTTTGACACCACCGTTGCAGTATCAATAAACCTTGTTTTGTAAATTGAAATACTCACAGAGCAACTTTAAAAGCCGTTTCAGACCGCAGGGCAGGTCGTGTACAAGCTGTCAGTGTTGTCCACGAGATGGCGTGATATACGTCGTGCTGTATACAGAGGGTCAGTAGCGCCATCTTACAGGTAACGTGGAGTTACTAT
Organism: Yasuhikotakia modesta; assembly: GCA_036877545.1. Taxonomy (NCBI): domain Eukaryota; kingdom Metazoa; phylum Chordata; class Actinopteri; order Cypriniformes; family Botiidae; genus Yasuhikotakia; species Yasuhikotakia modesta. The sequence continues at coordinate 84,141 of JBAJNP010000265.1, read as the reverse complement.
TTGCTCCTGGTTAGACGTGAATGTGGGGGGCGGAGACACTCAGAAACCCGCCTTCAACCATGTATGAGCCAATCAAACGCAGGGGAAATGCATCCCGCAACAACAGGGGTGTATGCGGGGTAACGCGAAATGTTAAATGATTTTTATCCTGTGCATAAAGATAAAATAAATTGATAAATAACATTCATAAATTGATAAAAAACACAAATTGCCAAATATAAGCATAAATAAAAAGAGATAATGATGTGGGTTAGGCACAAATATGTCTCCACAATGTTCTTTCAACCAACAAATAAAACATCATCCTCATTATCTAAATATTATTATAGATATTTATTCCATAAATCAATGACTCATAAATAATGACTCGACCAGTAAGGTACTGGCCGTACATATATCTCACCAGTAAGGTACTGGCCGTACATATATCTCACCAGTAAGGGGCGCCAGGTCTTTACAAAACAAAACCAGCTGCAGGCTTCTAAAATGTTTATTGCCCCTCCTTTGTTTACTCCAGTAAATGAGACATAAATTAGAGTTAACTACTGAAAAACAGTTACAGTATCTGTTTTATGGATGAGTGGATGTGAAAGAACAACTGATCCTTTATCAAGTGCAAACTAACAGGACAGTGTTTAAGATGAGCTTGTAACCATAAATCTTACATGCCCAGAGTGAAGAGAAATGTGAGGAATCTGGAGTGAACTCTGGTCTGAACTTCCCCACAGTCAAATGGACTACAGCCCAAGCGCTCAGTCAGAGGCATATTCACACACACTTACACTGTGGTTTTGATAGAAATATCAGCAGGCCCATTTATTTTTGCATAAACAACAACTTCCTTCTATATTAAACACATGCTACACACATTTAAGGAGGCTGCCATCAGGCACGGTTTATATAATTATAAAGCTTATTTTAGTTAGACTATAATCTAAGTTTATATCAAAGTCAATTTTATTGTCAGTTCTGCCACATGTTTAGAACATACAGAGAACTGAAATTACGTTTCTCTCAGACCCAGGGTGCAAACAGAACAACACAAAACAAAAACAATAGATACAAAGCAATACAAATAGAAAACAATACAAAACAAAACATGTACTGCAAACAAAAATAAATAGTGCCTTCTAACTGTTCTGATATTTATGTTTATTTAAGTCTTATTTTCTAATCAATAATAACAGTTTGTTGTCGTTTGCAGATCCAGATCAGTGGAGGCTCATACGTAACATGATAAGCAATGAGATGCTGATGCATTGTGGGATTGATGTCTGCTTGGAACTGCCCTGAAATACCGCTGTGTAATGGCCCTGTCTACAGTGGGGGTAGGGTAGAGTCATGTGGAATAAACCTTGTTTGGACTGCCTCCGTGTGAACATTTTTGCCCCTACATTCACAAAAGCTCTTACAAAAAAAGAAAGGTGGGGGTGTCATTGGACTACTGCACACTGGCTGAGTAGCTTGCATGAATGAACCATTTCAAACACCTTTCAACTGTACTCACTGCACACGCAACGGCTCGCATGTGCTGATATGGACTCATTAACTCCACAATAGGTTCACGAAGCAGCAGTGCTGTATTGTTCCAGTCAACAGTTCTCATTAGTTTGTTCTTATCACTCAGCAGTCTGCAAGACAGTGTGCATTACAAGTGCAAAACGTTAGACAACAGAATATGACACTAAATAAGTTTTATATTTAAGAATGAAACACTTTCTAATGATGCTTAAGGTCGAAGGTTTTGTTTAAGTGTCTTTAATGAAACAATGTTTTTGATATTAGCACAAACAAATGTCCACACTCCCAACATTTAAACGTGTGTAAATGAAGTTACAGTCTCAGACATTTGGAGCAAGTGCAACTTTATTCTGTTGAGTTTCATACAGCCAAATCAACACAAATGTCTAAAACTCCATTGAGACATACAACAAACAGCACAGCATTTCATGTACATACATCACTGCCCCCGTGGTAACCAACTGCACTGCCACCTGATTGGTTGTTCCTCGTCTCTTACTGACTAGATGTCTTACTAATTAAAAAGATAAATTTAAGGCCACTATCCATATAAAAGTATCTTAATATTGGACCTACAGTGAGAAAGTTCTATACTTCATACATATCTTAAGATACACAAAGCAGTCGATAAAACATCTATTTGAATTCCAGCGGCAAACGTTTGAATTTTTGTGTTGTTGCCAGAACAGATTGCTGCTTTTACATTCCTGAGTACTGATCTACGCTAGTAATCACAGGCCGTGAGCTTATTTTAGTTAAATACAGAGCCTACAACAACATAAAGGCCCAGTATGACACTTACTGATTAAAATGCTGGTAAAAGTGCTAAAATATGTCTGGTTGATGTTGTATTTTTTTAAAGCTCAAAATGAATACTTAACTACAACACAAGAAAATACATAAACTGCAAAAATGCCTTCCAACCAAACAATTGCAAGGAACTCCACCCTGTAAACAAAGCACAAATGTGGAGGCCATGAAACACTGAGACAAGCCAAGCTGCTGGTGGGGAATCCAAGCAGATGATTCTGTATGTGACTGTATGCAACTCTGACATTCCAACAACACTTTTGCTCGAGCTACAATGTCCTATAAATGTACCTTTATTATTCCTGTAACCAAATGATGCAACATTCTAACAATTCCATTATTTTCTACATTATCTTACTGTTGTCTTTCATCATTAATGATGGTCAGTAAGCCATAGGAAATGTTCTCTTTGGCCAAGTCTTCAAAAAGCACTTGTGTGAGTTCTTATCAGACTACTTACAACATACACTTAAACAAAAGCATATAATACATAACATCAACAAAAGGCCTAAATAAAGGTGTGTTGGAAACAGTCATGACACAAAATTAAAACAGACCAATCATCTCAACTGGAACGGTTTAGAGAAAACTGGTGCTATTTTTATTGAACTGAATTGTTGTGACAAACAAGCAGACATGTGACTGAAATTTCCCAGAATGCATTGTGGCGTCATTCTAATAATGCACAAGCTGATTTTGTGCTCTATTTAAGTAGATATAAGCAATATTGCATTAATGTTTGGATTGAAGTACTATTTAAAGGCCACATTGTTGGACATATATTTGTAGCATTTTGTGCACCTCAAACATTCCTCCAGCTAAATCGTCTTAATCACCGTGAGAGGTGAGAAAACGTCTCATTTAAACCAGCCATACCCTCCTCTCCCATTCACACTTTGTTCCGTGTTGGGTTTGCAGTTCAGAGTTTGGACCCATGTGCATTTGAAATGCATTTTACAGCTTTGAACAAACAAAAGAATCAGGTTTACAGGGCATTTGTCCTGTAGTCAGCTGACAGTTCAAACGGTTAAGCACCTTTCAGTCTCTTCTCTGCCAGAGAGAATGCAAGAAGAATGAAGGTTGAGAACCGGTCCCGTCTGATTTTGTCTGGGCTGGACTAAAAAGAGTAAAACAGGCAAACAATAAGAGAGACCTTCATCAACCCGGACTTATTACACCAGGTCTCTCGGTCTCTAATCCAAATAAAAAAAAAATCATCATTCTATCACCTTCATGTTATTGCAAACTTTTGAAGAATGTCCTGGTCTCTGTTTTCCATTCAGTTACAATGGGGACTGGAACATCCAAGTAAATGTAAACACACCATTAAAGTATCATAAAAAGTAGCCTATGTGATTTGGGTGCTATATTCCTAGCTTTCTGAAGCCATGTGATAGATTTAAATCAGAAACAGACTGAATTTTATGTCCTCATTCATTATTCCTTCCAGTGAGATGTTAACCACAGTGACTGGATCGGGACCATCTGAATCTGGGTTAGATCTGAATTCGTTTAGACGTTTGGCCAGATGTCAATGAATAATAAAGCTCAAAGAGAGTTAATGTAAAGCCTTAAAAGGCTCACATGAAGTGTTTTGATATTTTTATGGTGCTTTTAAAGATGGAAAGCCCCAGTCCTTATTTTTTGCAATTAGATGGAACAGTGCAACAGACACGAGGGTGAATAAACAATGACACAATCTGCTTTTCTGAGTGAACTATCATCATTTGTATCCAATGATGCGCTGGTCTTAGAAATATATAAACATTTTTTGCAAAAGCCACTGCAAACTATTATAAAATATACATCAATATCTAACAAAAAGGATCTGTGTATTGAGTAATAGAGAAAGCTCATTCAGATCAGATTCCTGCAGCTTTGTGCAGGTTGTGCGTTCATAGTCTTTTGAGATGCCTTCTCAATCTCAATCATATCTATGAAGATAGAGGAATTATATAAGAGCTAATGGTATTCTCAAACATATGTGTATCAAAACCCAACCTCTGAGGGCCTCTGTGTTCTCTGAGAACAACCTCAAGCCTAAATCTGCGTAGCAAAAGGCTACCACTTAATCTTCTCATCAAATACCAGCAGACATTACCCAACAAAATTCATTATTTATAAAAGCATTATCCTCTGTTTGAAGGACACAGTCTCTGTGACACTTGTTAAAGGGGTGTGTCTAGCTCTCTGACACACATGAGGGGGAGGAGTCTGAAGGTTGTTGGGAAATCACGCAGGTTCTCCGTTGGCTCTCTGCTCTGGTTCTGGGACAAAATGGCCGTTGCCTTGATTTTTGAGGTTGCTGAGCTCTTGTGTGGTCATCAGAGGTTTGGGAATGCTGACCAGGCAGAACGCAGAACCGCTCTTGGGGATGAAATTGACCTTGTTTCTGTCTGGGCACAGGAACTGAGGGATCTCCTGTGGAGGCTTGGCCCTGAGGAGATGAAAACAGAGGAGGAGAGATAAGAGACAGTGAGAAGCAGCTGAAGTGGGTGTAAATGTCACACTGTCGTCACTTCAAGGTTCTGCTGGGCTCAACCCAGAACGTGATGGAGAACAGGGACAGGGTGAGGAAAACTGCAACACTCACAGGGGTTCTTCTGTGAAGACCTTGACTCGCTCGCAGCCCTCAGGTGGCTCACGTTTGAACATGTAGCTGTTGTTTGGCTTTGGGGATGAGGCGTATTTGAGTTGGGGTGAGTCAGGGGTGAGATCTGTGGATGTGGAACATGACAAAAATTAGTATAATTACAGTCCAATCTGTGCTATTAATGGCATTTAATGGTGTCTGTGAGCCTGTGAGATTTTGATATAAAATCCATCAAGTTCTGCACATTTCCCGACCCGTACATGCTCATTTATTAAAGTTATAGTTACTTTATAGTTATTATAGCTATAGTTAAAAAACATTACTAAAACTATACATGTAAGCCAGTCACTAAGGATTTAAATACAGTCTTGTTTTGTTTTTTCATGGTCATGTTGGTTGTGCTTATTCATGCAAATGTTTACTTTTAAGCACTGTCTGAATCAATAGCTAAATATGCTCAAAACAATATTTTTGTATAGATTACTTTCATGTATTGCTTCAAAATCTCAGCATCATTTACAGCAACTGAAGAAAGTAATAATAAATGAAAAGTCACATACATACCTAGGATGCTTTCATGAGTAATTTATTGGTTAATTTTAAGTAAACTTTTCCTTTAATATATAATATATTAATCTATATAAATATATTTTCAATTTAGATACTGCTTTCAGTTATCAATTAATCCATTCCACAGAATTCCACAAGTTTTACCTCACAGTACGCTGTTATCGCTCTGTTAAGTGATGAAGGCCTACAGGCCGTACATTGTTTACTTAGTAATATGTGCACAGCTCTAAGTGTGTGTGTGGGACAATGTGTGTCTGTGCTGTACCTTTCTCATGGCCATCAGTCACCGCCTCGTCCTCGTGTGGAGATGGACTTCCACTGCACGGCTCGCTCAAAACATTCAGGAAAGTGGGCGAGATGGACTGAGAGCGGCTGCTGCTGTTGCTATGGTTACTGCCCGCTGCGGTGCCCAGGGGCGTCTGCGTGTCGATGCTGCGGGAGCTGGCGCTGCGCTGACAGAGTGGAGGAGGGGCCCGGTGCCCGTCTGGGGCGTCCTGAGGCTGGACCGAGAACAGAGGATCAAGCATCAGATAAATACTGGATAGATGATACTTCTTGAACACTATATACAGTGATGCAATATCTGGCTTAAAATGCATGAATGTCTCTGCTGTAAAAATATATTTTAATTTCGTAGCCTCTACAAACTAATTCTACACCATTTCTCAAAACTAAATTAGGCAACTAACATTTTTGCAATTATTTGTAACAAGCTGAGCCAATAGACTTTTATGTGAATGAAGTCAGTTTTCCTGTTAACACAGATGCAGTGTAACCACAGATAGTCACATCAACTATAGACATATTTAGCTAAATTTGACAATCAGATTTGTTATTATTTTAAAGAGTGTTTCTATTGTTTATGAATTCAAAGCTAAACAAATGTGTTTAATGGTCAACTTGAAGAGTCTCTTTGTGTAATCTTACTTTATAAAAACGTCACTTGTTTTATTATTTTAGTGTTTAAATACAAACACGTTATACAATTGTAAGTGTCTAAATCATTTTTTGGATCACTGTATGCTGTGTCTGTGCAGAATCATGCTGAGTCTCTTACAATAAACTGCTCGTCTCTGTCGCCGGGGTCTCGGATGATGATGCGTTCGATCTCCTGATTCAGCCCCTCCACACTGTTCCGGAAACGAGAGACGGAGGACTTGGAGATGGGAATTGAGATCAGGACGCTCTTTGGAATGGGAGCCTGGAACAGGAAACAAGAACAAATGTGACCTAGTGGTTTATGAAGGTGAACAGATTGAGCCCCTGTGCTCATGTTGGCAAAGGCAGCTTTGAGTTGAGCTCAATCATGTTCTTACCCAAACTCACCAATTTATGCATCTACCCCTAAAATATGCTTAAAATACAGTCACACTTAATACAAAACTATTACATACAAGAAGCATGTTTACCTGTATGATGCAATACTTTTCCAACCATGTGACATCATATCTCATCATGTAATATACATAAAATGTAATAAAACAATTAAGACACCTAATATAAATAATTTAAGTTTCATAAATCAGCATAAAATCATATTTTATGTTATGCATAATTAAGCCTCGAATACAAGATCTAGAAAAATCATCAGATGGAATATAAATAAATGTGAGATGTTTTTGTAACTTTTCCTGGCATTTTTGCTTCACGCTCTCATTAATTTCGAACCCTAGTAACCTTTCTTAGTGTTGTTCCCATGTTAGTTACAGTAAATGATAAAGCACAAAAACAGAATCGGTGTGTGGGTTCAGTGTCATAACACAGAGATTACCTCAGACCGATATGTTAAGAAAACACTGCCTACAGCTGAATCAATCCCAACACGTTCTCACACTGTCAGCAGACACGTTAGTTTCCATCTGAGTCTGAAACTAACTGAGGTATGACACGCTGTATGCTAGCCTGCTGGTCTTCTCTGCAGATCACTGAGTTATGTAACTCGGTCTCCCTGGCAGATTTCTGATTCTGGCCTGTGATTGGCTCACGGCTCACACCCAATGACTATACATGTACATACAGTGATAAAAGGTTAAAGACAACAACCGTACACATGCAACACACAAGCTTACTGTGTTAAATCCTGTGACATTTATGCTAACAGCAGCTGAGATCAAATGGAAAATGGAACAAACTGGTCACCTTTCCTGAAAGCTCAATTCCTGTCATTCTGAGAAAAGGCCTGTCTCTCAGCGGCTCCAACAGTCTCTCTCTCCTCTCTGCTCTGCACGTCTCAGCTCATGCTCTGGATTTTAGCATTCTCAACCACCCCCACCCCCAGCCTTCCTCCCTTCATCATCGCTGCCCTCCATCTCTCTCTCTTTTTATCTTCTATCCTCAAGGCCCTTTACACTTGGTATCAACTCGGTTAATAATTTTAGGTTGTAAAAAAGTTTCCCTCACATTTCTCTTATGTAACAAAAATGTTTTTTGAATGTTCTAGGAACGTTCCAAATGTCCAGTTTTTATATTGGTCTAACATTATTGCTTGGTTATAAAAACGTTATTTAAACTTTTTTTATTTCGTAACTTTTTTAAAACATTGCACTAACAATTAAAGAATAACATCTGATATGATATATACAATATGTACCGTTCTACCAACATGGTTACTGTTCTCTAAAAGTTCCCTCAAAGTTATCAAAAACAATGTTCTGGGAATGTTTCTTTTCCCTGTCAGGTTAGACAGATTGTGTTTTTATTTTAAATGCAATGTGGTTTTGGTAACTTCTGATTTGAGAAGATAACAGGACATTCTGGAACCATGTTCACACCTGAATTCAGCACAAACCATCTCAGACCAGAAACACGTCAGTGCTATTTCTCAGATATGTTTGGGCACATCTCTCTTTCTGGAGAAAACTCTCTCAGTTTTCTCAATTGCCCCCTCCTTCCTTTGTCTCTTCATAGTCTCTGCTACTTTTTTCAGTTATTTTCCCTTTTAATTCTACATTTTACCCTCTTTCTTAAAACACGGACCACCACTGTCCTCATCGGACCCTCCCCCTTCCCTCTCTGAGGGTATGAGGGAACAATGTGAGAGCATTAGCAGAGAGAGCATAAGTCGTGTGGCCCTGCGGTGGCCCTTGTTTGAAGCACGTCAGATCTGATCATTAGCATGTAAATAGATCGTCCCAACTTTAAACTCACTCATCACTCCTTACCAAACAAGTGTGCATTTAGAGGAACATTATATCTCTGGACTCTTTTCATCTGCGCAGTCTGCTTGTTTATTTGCTCAACGTACACAGAACATAAAACTCAGAGAAACCTTCTGACCCAGGGGGTCACCTCGAAACAATACGCTGTTCAAGCGATTTTGTCCATTTCCTAGCAACTTTCTGATCAGTGGTTGCTAGGAGACAAATATTTGTTTGCTTATCAGATTTCCAGTGCTGTGACGTTAACAGAGATAATGTATGACTATGACTATGTTTATGATGAAAGGGGCACACAAAGCAACAAACCTACCTTAACCTAGCCACTGGCCCAGAGAAAGATATATTAACCACATAAGTGGAGAAGTTAAAGCTATCTGGCAGAGAATCAAGACATGTTGTGAGCTGGACTCAAACCTGCATTTCTGATGTGAGCTGCAGCTTAACGTCTAAGTGCTATGGTACAGATACTGAGGTGTTAAGTCACTGACATAAATTAGGTCACTGAATCTATAGGAATCAACAGTGAGCTGTGGTACAGAATACAGCATGTGAGAAGAGCTTATAGTGTAAGTTGCTTTCTTTGTTGAGTGCTACAAATAAGTTACTTATAAAGGTTCTGTTTCTATTTTTAAGATGCTGCCCATGCAGACAGCAGGGCTGCTCACTAGAGCTTTTGTTTTTGCAGAGTTCTGTGACTTCTGCATTCCTGAAGGGAACAAGTATTTAAAACGACCAGACTACAATCAAGGGATGAACAGAACTGCTAATAAAAGCAAATTCTGTTTAAATTGTCCAGTTGTGACGGTCATGTGATGTCTGTGGGTTCAACAAACACAACGCTGAGTTCCATAATTACAAGACTTTCAGTATCTATGGACACTAATTCTTCAGTAAAACAGTTTCTGACTCTTCCTGACTGCATGTGAAAGCTTTTCTTCACTGTGGTGGAGGGTTTGTATTGGTTACCACAGCCTGCCTATAAAACAAGAATTTAGATACAAGAATCTCTTTGAAAGGTCTCCAGAACTTGATAGCTATATTGGGCACTTTCACGTCAACATGTCTCCAACCATGGTGATCTTTATAACACAAGAGATTGATGGGGGTGTAGATGTTGACCAGTGCTTAACTAAAGGTTCGTGGTCTGAAAGGCATGACCTCTCCAAAGCCCTGTGCAACGTCCCTGAAGAACAAATGAGTCGCGAACACAAACGTGTGTGTGCAATCTCTCCTATCGCCCTGGATTCACGGTGCATTCAGGATTTTAGAACCACCCAAAATTCCAGACAGAACCTCACAGAGATCAAAATAAATCTGAGAACCTTCAACTGTTGTGGTCACCACTCCTATGGAAGGAGAGAAAAATGCACAAACAAGTCAGAAATCATCAGAAACGCAAATCCATCTGAGGTTCTGCCAATTGATTCTTTTTAGTACATAATATAAATATAATAAAAACACAATAATTGATTAGAAATGCATTTATAATACTTAAATATGCAATTATTTGAGGAGCAAAACTGTCTTGCAGAGACATCTTGCAGAACTGAGGTACAATTGCTTTCTCTACTAATTAACAGCAGGCATAAACTTGTATATAACTTGTAAATAAACCAGAATGTTTTTTTAATTGGTGTAATTCATTCCTAGACACAAGACTGTGATCAAACTAAAGGTAAACACAGTTGAATGCTTCATTTCCTTGAAATTCTCCAGGGCCAGCACACACACACACACACACAGTCTGTGCACTTCTCATTTCTGACACTAGCAGGCGCTGTGGACTCCACACAGGGAATGGCAAGAATGCAGGAAAAGATGTGGTGAATCTCTTAGACACTCACAAACACACACGAGCAGTGCAGCAGAGTAACCAGTCAGAAACTGTTAATTATTGATCACTGCTCACAGCACATGACAGCCAGGAACAGAGGAGATACAGACAAAGCCAAGAGGTGTGTGTGTGTGTTAAAGGCCTTGGTTAGAATCCTTTATCACTGGCCTTTACCCTGTAATTCATCACACATGGACATCAAACTCAGAATGTCACCTACATCCAAGAATCAGATTTGCCAATATTCATGACTTGACTTAAAACAGGCCCAGTGTGTTTCTATGGTACAGCAGGAGCTTAATAACTAGACAGATGGTATTTTTGGCCCATGCTAATTAGAATTCACATTTATTGTGATGTAAGCTGTAAGAGATAGAAGTTGGGGATGGGAATCTGTTCAATATAACTTAACACCTCTAAAATCAAAACTGGACTTTTCGTATACACCATATGTCACTGTATGTCATGTTAAGTCAAATCCTCACATTTCCCTCACAGCCTCGTTTAGTTTATGTCAATTTACTCTGATTGGGTCTCTCAGTTCTGGATCCTTCTATAGAACCTAAAATCCAGAACCTAAACAAGAGGCACATCTCTGCATCTGTTCAGCCGTGTCTCTTCTCTGATGTTCTCTCTTCTTCTCAAGGAGCCTCTGACCTTCTGGCCGGATCACTCATAAAGGTCTTCAAATGCAACTTTCATTCCCCTTCTTTTCTTCTTCCCCCTCTCGAGGGCCATTATTTCTTGAAAGAATGCCATTTTCATGACTGCCACTTCATCTTTAGCTGCTTTCCATGCACATAATGGGTAGAACACCCCCACATACACCCGACTCGGCCCTTAAAATGGTACAAACACTCACCCATGCGGCCCTCCCCCTCCACACAGAGGTCACGCCGTGTGTGTTCTTTTTAAAAGTGTTTTTACATCCATGTGCCAGGACAAAGAGGAAGTAGATGACAGAGAGAGAGAAAAAGAATAGAAGTATATGATAAAATTCTGTTTGGTAAGACTTTGGTAAGTGGGTATGACCACAAAACGAGTGTTACACATAAAAGTTCACATGATGTAAATGTGAATTTGTGAGCTACATTAGACGTGTGCAAAGTCAAATAAAGTAAGTGCTTGTGTAATAGGTGAAGTAAGAAAAGTTAACATTTAATCATATCAATGTTTGAACAATTTTTAAAATTTTTAAAAAAAGAAATGTTCATGGCAAAATACACTAAACATACTAAACATGTAAATAAGAAAAGGGGTTCCATATTAAGAAAATTAAATAAACTATCCTAAACTAGTCCCCCTTACCAACTGACTAGTCATCCAGTCCATTATGTAAACTAGTTTGATGGGGCCCAGCACTCATCTACATTGCCCTCTCAATACACCGGCCGGCATTCAACCTGACAGCCCAGCTGAGAAACATCACAAGCACTCAAGCCTGAGGCGGACAAACATGCCCCCTCACCTCACGTCCAAAGAAACGCAGGCTTGTTATAATTACCAGGCCTGGGCATCCACAACTGCCTGCCACTTTCTCTCCAGCTCAAAGCTCAACCTCAGCTGCTTCAAATTACAGCTAATACACCGCAAAGAAAAGCCCCTGAATAAATAAACCTCCAAAAGACAAATTCAATTCCCACCATTCTTGCTATGAGGAGAACTACAGGAATTCAGAGGCTGAGAGAAATGACATCAGCTAATGATACATGTGCAATCAACACTTCGTACATCTGTTGGAGGAGACTGCCTTTACAAACGCAAGTGTGTATTTGTGTAGGAGGTAAATTTATCGCAGTGTTCCTGGAATGGCGAATTACCACTTCCATATGTTTTCTGGTACTCGGGCAGTGCTGTGAAACCCTCACTGAGAAAAGCGAACGAGGCGGAGCGTGGGGAGAGAAATGTTTTGGTCCTGAAGGACTGAAACCAAGAACAACTGTCTCACAGCTCTTCACAACAAACCAAAATTCTTTTCGCCTCTGCAAACATCTTGCAAAATCACAGGCTACAGTGCGGAGGAGGGTAAAAGTATGGCTCATACGGTACACTAACATATCATTGCTGCAGCGGGGGGGAAGTTGGGTATATAGTATGCCAAGATGTTGCACAGTGTAGTATGTTGTATAATATACAACATAGTATAGTGTAGACATTGCCTCTTAACATGTTTTTATAAATAATTACAAAATGCTGAAAGTAGTTTAACTACATTTTAAATTGTCTGAATTTTTTCATTACCCATGATTTGACCACTGGTACACAATTGAAAAACAAATGCAAAATAACCATTTTAATTTCCAAATAAAGTTGGACAGGCAATTTCACACAGGCTAGCAATAGCAAGCTATAGCTTAAAAGCCTACCTGCTTGTCAAACTATGTATTTATACCTCTGTGTACTCTGCTCATACAGTCAGTGTGTTTGATTGTGTGAGGGGCGTGGCTTTAAAAAAAGTGTGGGGGGCGTGGCTTTTTAAAAAATAATTGGATGTCCTACAACTTTCACAGAAGATTTATATTTATATATAAACATATTTGGGCCATTAAAACACCAACACCAAGCTAATATATTTTATTAACACAGCCTGTAAGTGAGGAACTTCACAGAACACCATTCACAGAATACTGAAAGACGTCTCAAATCAGTATTCTTGTCAAGCTGAAGGCAAGCAGTGAATAGTTTGATGTTTTGTGCAACAGCGGGGCTGTGTGAGTACAACTTACACGTTTAAATACAAAAGATACAGTGAGACGACAGATGGTGCTTGAGCCGGCACATGCCCCAAAAAGAGCCCCAGCCGCACAACGGGCCCCTCAAACCCACATCCAGCAGGCAGGACAGAGCGCGGCCTTTAATTGACTGGCTGGCAGCTATAGTACAGTAAAGACCAGGCGTGCGACACATTCACCACATGCTGGACTAATTCATGGACAAACACAAAACAGAGCGAGAGTGGGAAAAAGACGGAGAGGGAGGGAGACACGGCCGAGCGAGAGGCCAGAGTAATTTATTCACAGTTTCTGTCTTTATGAAGAGAGCTCTTTCAGTCTGCCTCTAAGCTTGCACCTGGCCCTGCCAATTAGGAGCAGGGTGTATGTACCCGCATGCACACGCACCGCCACACGCTCTCACACACTGGTATGCAAAGTCACTCACACACACACACACACACACACACACTTTTAGAACTATACAGAACAACTATGCAGAAATTCCTAAAAGAGTGACGTTTTAAAAAAATTTAGCTAACCAAAAACAGCCACACACAGAGTGCTCTGCGGAAAAACTTTGCGGAAAAACTCTGCGGAGAGAGAATGGATGGGTGTCTATAGACTGTGAAGCCTATAGATTGTGACACATGGTGTTGTAAGTACCCATGTTTCCACTGTGATGGTATTTAACGCAACACTCTCATGTAATGCACTCATGTGAGAAACAACCTGTGGTCTGACATTTACAGACGAAAAACAGGACACTTAAAATGGAAATCAAATATAAAAACAGGAAATTACAATGTTTTTAGAACAAAAATATTTAATATGTTGTTGGAAATAAATGGTTTTGTTGTTTTGATGTTTTCTGAATGAATGGTTTCAGCAATAGAAATCTCATTGTGTTGCATCATTTAAAAAAAGCCCCTCATGTATAAATAAAGATTTATAGACAGTAGTATTTCTCTTTATGATTGTAAACACAGCCCAAAACCTCCTTCACTGGGTCCGGTGAGAGCAGGTGAGAGAGAGCTCACCTGTGATTGGCCGATAGCAGCATGGTTGCCATTGAAGGGAGATTTGCGGTCCTTGTCGCGATGGTGACGGCTACTGTGTTTACTGCGCTGGAGCTGCTGCCTCAATTTCACAATCTGAAACAAACACACAGAGAGAGAAAGAGAAAGAAAGAGAGAGAGAGAGAGAGAGAGAGAGAGAGAGAGAGACATTATCAAGACAGAACTTATTACCCACTTAATCGTAACTCTCTTAGCTGAAATTCTAAAAATAATGATCTTAATCTACCAATTAAAGGAACCTCTTCAGTTACTGCTGGTTAAATCTGAACACAAGGTCAGATTGGATTGGACAGACCGCGGGCTGCTCTCACTCACCACACCAAATACACACATGCTTAATTTTAATAACCCCACCTTAGCATATACCTTTACCTTGTAACTTATAGAAAGCTTATCATTCAGCTGTCTTTTACATTGAAACCAGGTCCAACCAACATCTGTTTTTATACCCAGATCATTAACAGTTTCAGGCTGAGGCGATACCTATGGAGATGGACAGTTAGGCATAAACTCAGCCTTGAATCAGTCAATAGTGGCCCTGAGTGAAGCCTATTGGTACAATAGTGCAATTTCACCTGTAGCTTCTATCTACCACAATGTAAAACACTAATTCCCAGTGACAAATTTCAAAGCAGGGCTTTATGGGTCATTGTGTGACTGTTGTGGAGCTGTGAAGGCACATAATTTGGTGCTAGCGCTTCGTTCCAAAACCAAGTGTGCTATTTTGCCGGCTACTGTCGACTGGCAGCTGCTTCTACACAAAAGACTCGAATGGAAATGTTGCCTGGGCTGTGTGATGACGGGGGCCCATTAAACATGTCTTCACACTGTTGGGTGTATGAGGGTTAAGACCCATTCTTTATCATTTAAATCCTGGGCCCCATGAACTCTAGCTGTGGCCCTGACTTCAATACATGCCAAACAGAAAGAACCAAAACCACAAGAAATCAAACACTAGGTGCTTTTTAAATTAGGAACTATTTTCAATACATATATACGCTACAAATAGATAAAATATATTTCACATTCTTTTTGTTTTCGCCCACATCACAAAGCTCCTGGGATCAGCTTCTCTGCAGCTCTGCATGCAATCAAAGCTGCCTTAGAGTTTGGCAAGCGTTAAACTGTAAGACAGCATGTTTTTACTGTGTTGTCCGCAAAGGTTTTCTAGGTAGGCATTTCATCAGGGTTTGGCAGAGCTTACATCTTATTTGGAAAGAGCAGGTTGAAAGGCCAGATATGACCTGCTGTGTTGAAAATGATTAACCATGGAGGAGAACACTAGCGCACACACACACATACGCACACACACGACTCAGGTCTCTACTAAAAACACCCAAAAACATGTGCAAGCATAGATTATTTATTACCTTAACCTATACATTATATTAAAATTAACATTACAAAAGTTTTGTGGCCTTTGGCTATAGGCTTTGACATGATCTATGACTCATCTCGCACTATGTACATTATTGTCCAATCAAATTCTTTCCCCATGAAAAAATCTCTTCCACTAATACAACCTACAAATTAGCTTGCAAGCAGGTTCGTGGCTTTGACATAACTAAAGCCTACAAGCCATTTACAAAATGTATGAACCCTTCGACATGTTCCAATAAACTTCCTGTTTCAACAGAAAGTGTGTTAACACAGGAAAGCAAGCTGTGCTTATTTCATTGGATCTTTTCGGCACCATCGTTAAAAATAAGACAGCTAAAACAAAGATAGAATGACAACAAAGGGAGAAAAGACATGAAGAGGTGGAAAAAATGCTTAATAGAGTTTATAAAGCTGCTAGAGAATGTGACCAGGCCGAAAGAAGTGAACACACACACACACAGGAAGAAGGGAGGGTGAAATGTGAGGTGACACCAGACTGCTTCTGGTTCACTAGAGCCTGGCAATAATATGATAATGAAACACACAACCACAACTTCCCCACACAACATCCCGTGGCCCTGTCTGCTCATCCATAATCTCACACGGGGGGAACAGAAAGACCGTGAGGGGGTCCAGTCCCGGCCCTGCTCCCGCTGAATGGAACAAAGCACAGGGGAGGAGAGAAGATCCGACCCTAAATGCGTCCTGACCTCTTTAAGCTGATCGGTGCTGCCGCAGGAGGCTGAGCGCTTGTGACAGCCCCTCTTCTTCTGTCTGCATCCGTCAGCCCAGGCGCTGGGGGTCTGCAGAAGAGAAAGAGACATACAAACACAGTTCAAATATATGTTAAAAGCACAGATTAACTGTATGCTGTGAAGCTGATTTAAAGTTACAGAGAGAGAGAGAGAGAGAAGAGAAATCTCTGCTGCCGTGTTTTATAACCAAATCAATGGCTGTCTAGCCTGCCATTTAAACTCATGCATCCACAATCTCACAAAAAGACCCCTGACAAGAGGGATCACTTACCCACACACACAAAGACACAAAGACACACATACACACACACACACACACAAACGAACATGCACACATCAATGGAAGATGAAGGGTGTGGTGAATCTAAATTAGCATTGTTTCCTGCTCACAAACTGCTTAATGCTTATTTTTACAGAGGCTTTGGTTGGTGTAACTACCCTTGCAAACTTCCTTTCTAAGTGTAAAACACAGCTGCTATTGCTACAGATGGGCAAAAACCATGCAGAGCGCAAGATCGCATAAGTTTTCTTTTCAAAGAAATGTGCTGAGAGGAGTAAAGTCAGTTCTTCAACAGTGTGACCGTAGCTCAAGATCAGCACACGCACCAGCCAAAGCAAAGACTGCTTTTGTCTTTATATACATCTATAATCCTGTCTTCAGTCTGTTCTTGGAATTAAACTCAACTGTAGGGAATCACAAAAAAAAAACAGAGGCTTTTTTCCAAGTGTCTGGAGAAAACCTGCCTTAGATGCCCTCATATGACAAGACCACACCTCTCTTATACATGAGCGACATTCCTCAAATATGTACAACTACATAACATGAATTTTTCTGAACTCTGAATTTTTCCAGTGAAATGCCTTTGGCACTTCTGATAGGTGCAAACAGCTGGGAACTGCTGGCAGGGTTAAAAAATGTGATAAAAACAGACAGAGCCAATCAGATATCATCTGAAAAGATATGGGAATCACTCACCTGTCAGTAAATCGACTTTACATGCTATCACACATTTTGCCGTATGAGTACAAACATAAACGCTAATGGATAGTGGCTTAAAAAACATTCATCACACTAAAAACAATAACAACATTTCTCTCTGACACAGCTTATAACTGGGTTCATTTTGATCTCAAATATTAATATACAGCATGCGAGTACAAATTTAGGTGAAGATCAAGAGACAATGAGAGAACGACAGAGAGATAGCAAGAGATAGAAAGAAAGAGAGAAGTGGATAAATAAACCAGTAGGATAAAGTTTCTCCTTCTAATTAACTTCATGGCCTGTGAACTTCTCCGCGTTACACTGAAGAAATCCCTTCTGTGGCCAGGCATGCCTCCAACATGTATTACATCACACCTGGACAAAATGTAAGAGTATATATGCGTTCATGGGCAATTTTCTTCAAGCTATAATTAAGCAACCATATGTTTTTAATTAGTAAAACTACGGACTTTATCTCTGTGCAAGTACACAAAACACAACAGGTAATTGAATATTTACACATCTCTGAGAAGTCGCATGCACACTGAATGTTAATATGTATGATATGATCTAATGATATAACAGACATCTAATTCAAAGATATCTCGTGTAACAGACAACTCTGTGAAGTAGGATTTTAGACCAATTACATTTCACGGTAGGCGGGGCCACCCGGCACAACACTGCAAACTTAGCAACCAACTAATCAACAGAATGTCCAGCCAATGGTCACAGCTGCTTAGAACAACAATTCAGATTTACATGGAGGTGATCTAGGTTCATTTTTGCAGTCCCAGAACATTTAATTTACCTGCCCTTTACCCACAAACCTGCCTGACACAGTCTGACCTGTGAGAACTCAACCTAAATTGCTTTGAGGTAAATAACAAACAGTCTCTCTCTGACTGCAGCTCCTGTAAGTGTGTGTGTGTTATCTTCAGCTGTACTGCTCTGTAGCAAGCAGGGCTTCGTGACTGATTCTGTTGTGCTGGATGTGGGGCCGAGCCGCCCAGCTCATGACTTTCTCTCTCTCTCTCTCTCTCTCTCTCTCTCTCTCTGTCTCAGAGCTGCAGCCAACTGCCACGATCACTTCCTGCTTCCCAGCAGTTTAAGATTTCCAGCAGGGCGGACTGGCTGCACACAAGCACTGCTCTGTTCAGCAGCTGTGGACACTGCACAGGGGGACTGTCTGATGCGGAGGGGGAGCATCTGTCTGCTCGGGTCTGCCAGGAGATTTAAACTGTGTGTATGTGTGTGTGTGTCTTTTACATGTGTCTTCAGATAAATAAACAGTCTGTCATTTAAACTTACAAGTTTGTTTTTTATAACCGCCATTATAATGATTCTTTCTGCAAATCTCACTCTGAGGTTTAAAGTTTCTGCACCCAAGCATTCGAAATAACATGAGCCCTCACTCACTGTAACCACTACAACAATTAAAGTGGCAATCGTGTGTCTCACAAAATATCAGCTACACTAAGACACAATGATGGTAAAATACTTTGGTACATATTTGGAACCATGTTATATATTGAAGTACTCTGCTATAACTATCAAATGTCATGAGTATTCTGTTGTAACCTCACACTGATTTATGTAAAATAATAACGGCCGTCTACAGACATTTTAACAATCAGCTTACATTTTCTTTACTATTTTTTGCATATTTCTAATGACAGTTGGGTACAAGTTTGACACAA
This sequence comes from Yasuhikotakia modesta, assembly GCA_036877545.1. NCBI lineage: Eukaryota > Metazoa > Chordata > Actinopteri > Cypriniformes > Botiidae > Yasuhikotakia > Yasuhikotakia modesta. The sequence goes on along the minus strand of JBAJNP010000265.1, from coordinate 65,045 downwards.
TTTTACTATTGGAACTACAATGTTTTGACACAAATCATAGTTACCAGGGTAAGTGTTTGTAAGACAGAGATTAAGACAGAGACACACAGAAAGAGAGAGAGAGAGAGAGAGAGAGAGACTGAAGTTACAGTGGGCTCTACGCTTAGAGTAGATTAAGACAGAAACAAAGGCTCTTTATAAAGAGGGGGGCTGTGTTTGGGCTCACTTTGAAGCACAGGTCATGAGTGGAGGCCCTGGGTGCGTGAGGTAAACCCCAGACAGCCTGTGCAATCTCATGAAGAGTCAACAGTTTGGCAGACTGTGAAAGAAAAAAATACAAAAAAGCACAGACGTGAATAAAAAAGACCCCAAGTGAAAAAAATACACCGTTCAACAGACACCCTCCCAAAAAAACAAACAAACAAACATTAACAAACTGAAACGCTCATGACTGCTGGACGGAAGCCTGGAAAACCCAGATGCTGCTGTGTAAACCCTAATATTTGCATTTCCTGCCCAACTCTGCACTCTCAGGACTCCATGTAAACATCAGTTGACCTGCATACAGTGACCAATGCACCTCAACACTATTAATGAGGTTTTACATTACACTACCATTAGACAAGCTGCTATTAGGTCCTGACCTGTTAGTGTCTCTTTCCACTGGACTTGGAGACAAGACGTGTCAGAGTGTGCCAAATTTACCAAAGGCTGTGGAGAACATACCAGTGTTGGAAAATAGCTGAGATTTGTAGCCTAGCAGAGCAGAAGAGGATTTTCATGGCAAAAAGAGCTTTCTTGTTAAAAAGTAACAAAGCCGGAAGGGCATCTGAGTTTGTGAGGTGAACGTGTTTGAGGCTACGAATGGACTGCAGCAAAGTGAGCACTTGTTAAATGTTAATGCTTATCGACTGCAAAAACATGCATCCCAGCAACACTTCTTTTTGTTTGGCTATTGGGATTCAAATCACAATCTGTATTGATAAGCACCAATAATGCTCCGCTACAAACTAGCATGACAATGTTTTACCTCATGTAATACAAGTGCCTCAGATTTTCCGATTTCCAGCCGGAAAAATGAGCAGTTGTCTTTCAACATCAAACACCCAGAGGGCTCGTCTATAACCATGAGAAATCTTTCCATGCAGTATAAAATGCTTAGAAATGTCCTTCCAGGGATCTGAGCTCTTCCCCAAGGTTGTGAACTGATGTAATTTCAGCACTTATTTTTGTTAAATAAGGACGTTTTAAAGTCTGGCTTCTCGAGAGAAATTGTGAGTGTAGCTTAGCGTTGCATGTCTGATCAGGTTTCTGTATTGTTGTAATTTTGATGCACCGTGGCAGAAGGCTCAAGTAAAACCCGTCTCAGTTTCCCCTCCCATGACTTTCTCATGACGCCTGACAAAGCATGAAACACAACCTACAGTCCTGAATCTAGCAGTTCACACACGTGTGCCGAGAAGCACATACAAGTACAAAACCGCTACGAACAGAACGCAGAACCTCTCACACTCGGCTGAATTCACTTTGGCTGTAAATCTGTTGCAGCTGGTCTATACAGATTCTCACAGAGTGTATTCACTGCGGCAGGAAGAGCAGAGCAGCAAAAGCTTCATTCTGTGTTGTTGTTTGGTTGTTAGGTGTGAGCTCAGCTCCCTGGCAACTCACACCGTCGTACGGATCCAAAATCGGGTGATTTTGGCAAGACTGTCCAGGGGAAAGAAGCGTTCAAATTCCACACTTGACCCCAACCCCACAAGTTCCCTTTGCCCTTATTGTGGGACAGGCGGGATACAGACAGAAGGTGCTGGGTGGAGGGTTTGTAATCTCCAGGGAAGAAACACATGTATACACAACACGCATACACACACATATATACACACACTTTGGATTTGATGATACGCAGTAAAATAAGATCCTAGAGAACCAGGGCAAAAGGAAATATTAGATATGTGTGAACTAAATAAACAACATGCTGCTCTTTTCATGAATGAAAGAAAATGGTGACTGTGCTGTCAACAAGATTTGAAGTTTTCTAAAAAACTTAAATTTGAGTCTGTTCATATAAAGTTATTGAATGGCTTCTTTAGTTATAAGAACTAGTTTTATGACAGCCTCAGTCCCCACCCACTTTCACCATTTGGAAGAAAGCAGCGTGACCATTCTTCTAAATATTTCCCTTGGTGCTCAATAGAAAGTCATCAAGGTTTCCAATGACATTCGGGTGAGTAAATGACAGAAATATACAAAAAAGCTGGAAAAAACGGCAGCTTCAGGAAGGAATGTAGCTTGTTGGTGAATCTGCCTTCACCAGAAATATGCCACAGTTTCCTCTCACCTCTCAACAAACCAGGGAGAGGCTTCCTCCTTTTCTTTAACTGGTTATTTAACTGGTTAACTGCGCTCCAATCCCTGATCTCCTTCTGTATTTAGTGCATAATAATCTGTCTTTCAGACCTTATTTATTTATATGGTTTAAAATGTCAGGCATTCTTCAGTTAACATCTATACACTTTGTTTGGACTTGTGGAAATAAACAGCATTAAAATCTCAGTAACAGACGGTAACTGCTGCACACAAACAAAGACACGCATGTGCATGTGAGAACACATTTGGGTGATACTAACAACAAGGTAAAGTGTATTGATATGTTTTGAAGCATTTATTTAGCTTCAATACTGTTCTTTTAAAATATATTTGACACAAAATATGAAAAATATGACAGACTGTGCACACCAGTTCCCTATGCCGTGCATATCTGAATACTGTAAAGATGTATGTAACTAAAATAACAATGGCTGGTTGTTCTCAATGTCTATTCTTGTCTTAGTAGCTGGTTCTTATCCAAAGCAGGCTGCAAAGTAAACCAGACTTTATGGTGATATTTAAATGTCTACAAACGCAAAACTCAGTCATTTGTGTATTTGAGGTATTTGAGAGTATAAGACATATGTTTGAGGGGAAGGTTTCTAAGAAGAGACAAATAACTGATATAAACTGGCTAATAAATTAGCATGATTTTGTAAAAGACAAGAGCGGCTCACCTGGGTGGATTTGTCCCTCATGCAGGGGGCACAAGGGGAGTGGCTGGCATCCCTGGGCCAGTGTCCGGACAGGTAGGGGACCGTAAGGGTGTCCAAAGAGGAGGTGCGGCGGATGCTACCGTTGCTGCTGGTGGTATACCAAGACCCTGCCACAGGAAGTCTAGGCTTGTCTGCAAGACAGAGGAGATATAGAAGGGAAGGACGGATGGGGGGCAGGGGCCGGTGGAAGGAGAAAATGGACAAATGAGACAAGAGAGGGAAAAAGAAGAGATGGGGGAAAAGAGGAAGTTAGAAAGTACATCCTGTGAACATTTCATTCATAAACACAATAATGCAAGTGCACACTAGAGGATGGCTACTCTAGTTGCCACTTTAGTTACAGCCTCTAGTGTACATGCATGAATCTGAGAGCTGCAGTGTAAGTGCTGACGATGATGATGGAGATGAATGCTAAAGCCCAGCAGATTGAGACAGAATTAGGCTGGTGTCCTGTAGCTGTTTTAATGACACTAAAGCTGATTAACTTGCAGTGGCAAAGCGCCATGGTAGAAGCTGCCTGCATGTCTTGACCTACATTCAACATGGCTCCGTGAGTAAAACACCCCCCTTTCCTAACCCTCCGCTCCCTTTATCTCCTGTCTGCTCTTTGTTGCACACAATCAACAGCTTTCTCTCTCCCTCGTCTTCTGTCAAAGTCTTTTAAACACCATTGTTTCTTGTAAACCCGCAGCACTGAATAGACCAGTCAGACGTACAGTAAGAGGGTGTGGCCTTGTGTCGTGCCTCACTTTAGAGATGGAGTTTACACAGGAAGTTCAACATATGTGCTTTTCAGAAGCGCTGCTAAAGCAGAAATGTGCCCTTTCTCTTCAGAAACCTTTTACCACATAGATGATACAGGTCTTTTGTGTGCGTGTGCTCATGTTTTATCCTCTCATGATTTTAATGGGCCTTCCAGGAAAGCAAACCAGAAGGGAACCATTAAATTTGTTTGCTCCTAATAGTCCAATGGGAATCTCATCTCAACACCTCAGCCAACAAAACAAAACTATAGAACTAATCCAGTTTGTCTTACTAAAAGCAGAAGAGGGTTATTGTGCCGAGGGTTCAAACATGTCCAAAAATTTATTTTGTGTGTGATTTATTTTGTGTGTGTTTTAAAGAATGACGAAACATCAGAGAGGATTTACAGAGGAGGAACCCTTGTAAGAATTTTTAGGGGAAGTCATGCAAGGGAGAGAAAATGTTTGCGAGGCCTTTTATGTGTGTTGCAACTTAAGGCCTGAAACACATGTTGGTCTATGCAATAACAACAGCAGTGAATGTTCCAGTTCACACGTCATAACTGGAACAAGTTAATGACATGGTTTTTACCAATCTTAATGGTCAAATAAAAAGCACATTTAAATTCATGATATTCACAATAACAACAGATTAGGTTTAATGACAGGCATTTGGAGCAACTTTATCACCCGTCAATTACTGTGTTTTTCCCATTACAGCAATAAAATAACAAAGGATGTTACAGTAAGTATGTACAATGAGAAAAAGCAACAACCCAGTAACTGCACAGCAACACAAGAATGCATGTTATAGCTGCACAGCCTCTCTACTGCCATCTCTGTTTAAAATGCAAAATTGCAGGTTACAGGTTTTTCTGAAGTGACAAACAACTGGCATGAAAACAATCTACAAACAAAGCGACCTGACATGCAATATATAAAAAAGCAAAAAGCAACAACCTATCAATGCAAAAATGAATGTTAAATATGCATCTAAAAATGCAAAAAAACACCCAGCAACTATACAGCAACACATTTGTCAGGGCGCATATTTGCATTTTTAACTTGTGCAATGCTCCACGCTTAAATATATGATAATATTTTGTGCACAAACAAGCATGGTGCACTGAGGACAGACTACCACACAGGGGACGTTATCTCATCTCTGACTGGCTGACATGAGAGATGCTATGATACACTACTGAGAATTTAAACCTCTTATCGGTTGTTTCTATGCACAGCAGGTTTTTGTGTTGTGTCCACCCTACATTTCACTCAACACACCCTGAAAACCTGTTAGCATGCAGGCTAATTTACCTAGTGGATCATCCTTGATCATCCCTGTGCTCTTGACTTTTGTCTCTTCTAACAAGTGAATGTGACAGCACCAAAACAACACGAACCTCAAAGCAATTTATCAACAGTTTGATAAACTCGTTCAGTACAGACACGGACGCCTCTTATCTCAGAATAATCTCAACATGCAGACACAGGCTGACTCTATAAAGCTCAACTATGATGTGTAAAATGCATACTGTACTACTCGTGTCTACTACTTTTCTTTTTTAATAAACACTGATAACTAATCGATTTTAAAACAAACTGAAATCAAATTGAACTGAAACCATATAAATAAATCAAATTGAACCACCAAACTGGTCACTAATAGTGACCTGACATTTAATAATGTTCCCTTGTAAGTGTAGAGAGATGGGGTGGTTTGCCCTGTTAAACCCCCAGCCAAAAACAGAGGAACAATGACCTCACAGGTCTTTAAAAGCAAAGCCATTCAGTAACTCATCAGTGTCTGTGAATTCAACAGCGTGGTGAAAATTATGCATTGTTTATTAGCCTGATGTAGCCGATTCAGATTTATGAATGTTGCATTTAAAGATAGCATGTCAAGTTGAAAATGGTGTCTCAACATCTATTCCATTCAATATTGGGGCTGCATGGTATTGAATTAAAATGTGGTAACCTACTAAGTATTGCAATATGCAACAAACAATACAATAATGCTTTACATTAGCAAAATCTACTGAAATAATATTTAAATATCAAACAATTATACAACCACAGACAATTAACTAAGTAACAATATAAAAAAACATATGACGGCAGTGAAAGTCATAGTAAAAAGTCACAGATACTGTAAAACAGACACGTCCCTATTCTCTCTTCTCTCTCTCTCTCTCTCTGTGCTATGGCTTTCATGGGATCATAGACAAGTCTGGTGATCTGGAAAACTACTGGACATACCAGAGCAGAGTGTTTTCAGTGTGATACAGTAAAAATGGGGAGGCATGGCTCAGCTATAAACAGTGATCACAAGGACATTCCAACAGGCGTCTGACCCCATGTGAAATGTTGACCCAGGATCAACTTTCCTTGTTCTAACTGATCATGTTGTTTCTGGACTAAAATCAACACTGATACAGAAACATAAAGACATACACATGACCTCAGAGTTTGTCTGAGGAAACTCCAGGAGAATCATGGGAAATTACTAAAATAATACTGGCCCTGTGTTCAAATATGCGTACTTCCTTGCTACGCAGTATGCAAAAATGTCTCTGTGTTGGTTATACAGTAGGCAAACAATACTAAACGTACTGCATCTGCTACGATGGTGAGCACTCTGCCATCTCCTAAGATCATGGAAGCTTGGGATGTCAGATTTTCCACAAACAAAAGTTAGGAAAAATCAAGGAACTTATAAAATAGGCCCTGTGAAATGAAGTCACTTTGAGTCAGAGCGCACACACTCCACCTGTGTTAAACACACAACTGAATTTTATACTTCATAAACTCACAAAATTGTCTTAGAAAATATAATTGCTTTGGTGCAATTAATTTTGGTGCAATTGGTAATTTTTTGATACAAAATTACCATCTTATAAAAAGGAAATAACAAATAATTCTGCACCTCCAAAGAATCGTTTAAATACACTTAAAAATGTAGCTACACCATTTACACAGTGGACAAAAAATGTGGCCTGGACTGACTAGGCCTGCAGATATCTACACCCACAGAAACTATTAGAAAGCTCTTCAGATGTCTGTGGAATTTAAATGCCAGCTGTTTACAAAGTTCTTACATGAAATCCTCATGTTTGTTTCTGGAATATTTTGGCTAACTTGTGTTGTAACTCAAACTTATGCTTGAGTTACTAATAAGTTTGTAACCCACTCAGCCACTTTTTAAACACCTTTTAACATAACCTATTTAATCCCCTCCACACCCCCAAGTCCAGAAAATGCCAAAGAAAATAAGTAAAAGTTTCTCTGTAAGGGTAAAGCATCTTCTAAACTCTCATTTTGCAGAAAGTGATTTTTTTTCAAAAATATGGTGCCGATTATTATGCCAGTTAAAACAGTTACAATAACTGTAACACAGGCAACACTCTCTGGCAAACTGACCGTAAAATAAACTTAAGGCCATTAAATACGGCCAAAACACCAAACATTTGCATTCCTACCATTCAGCAAAGAAAGAAAAAACTGTGGAGCAGCCGCCTCAAACCACACCAGCAGGACTGGCCCTCCAGTCGAACCTCCTGCTATTTTCTGAATGAGGCCGATCTAAATGTTTGCACCAAACATTGTTACAGAACAACAGTTCGGTCAACCATACATATAGCACATATGTAAGTATGGAAATTATGTAGTGACCATAAATGTTTATACAAAGTACGAACAATCTTGTATTTTAGCTTCTTTGTATGATCTGTTTCCTAGATTACTGCTCTGGCATTCTCTGCACCAACGTCATGAGGTTATTGAAGAAGTTTCCATGCATGCTGGGCGCTTGTTGGCTCCCTGTCCTTCAAAAATCTGGTCCAACTCATAAATTAAATCCTGTTTATAAACTTAGTGTAAAATTCAAAGCACTCATACTAAAAGATGCCTGAAACAAACAAGCATATAAAGATCTGCTAAATAATAATGAACTTTATGAAACTCTATCACGACTGACATGTGAAATTTGTGAAGTTGTAATGGGATGAAGTTGTAATGGGATGAAGTCTGTCACCTGCACTGCCATAAAATCTTTAGGAAGTCTCCTGAAATTACACCTCAAAGCACATGGGCTTGTGTGTGTTTACGTTACCGCAGCAACAGTCATGAAATATAAACATGTGGCCTGGCTTCACATAAACCCCACTGCTCCAAACACATGCGCTGTTTTAAACTGTGTGATAAAGTTTATAAACGCTGCGTTACCTCTGCAGACCGGTGAGCCGGGGCTCTGCGATTCTGGAGAGAGTCTGTCGTGTTCGGGGGGCTGGTGGGGTCTGGCCCTATGGCCATAAGACCACAACGAGGAGAAGGATATTGAAGACGGAGAGGCTGATAAATTATAGGCATGAGGGCCCGGTGACAACGCTGGACTGTCCGGTATAGAGTTGATCGGTTGGCAAGGTGAGTAGCACTGGGGGTTGACATGAACACCCGTGTATGGTGAAGATATGCATGGCAGAGGTCTCGAGTGTGACCCGTGGACTGCAATAATGGGGCTAGTTCTTGATGATGATGATGATGATGAAGAGGAAACCACTGTGGGGGCTATGTAGATTGTCCCAGAAGAAGTGGACGCGACAGCAGAAGTGTGTGAGGCACTAGGGAAAGAAAGTGACCGCGTAGGGCTCCGGTTGTGGGTTCCGGGTGAATCACATACGGTGGCCAGGCATTTACCGTTACCGGCGGAGAAGACAGTCCGGGTCTGTAGAGGGTGCTGTGTCTGCGGTTTCAGTTGGAAGGGAACTGTGGCTTTCATGGGCAGCAGGCGACTCAGTAACCCCATTCCGGCGGCGCTGATCCCCGGGGATCCGGTTGGGCTTCCTGCGGTCCCTCCGGTACAGCTGGACGTTGGAGAGCCGCTTTTGCGAACATGATGAGACATGATGTTCGCAGGTAAGTGATAAAAAACTCAACGTAAACACTTTAAACATGCGTTGAAGCCTGTCTAGCGTGGCGAATGCTCTTTGGTCCTCGTTTTATCACTCCATATGATGTCTGTTTTCCGCTTTTAATGCGCAGCTGCGGCAGCTGAACCGCTTCACGGGCTCAAGTCAACTGGAGGAGATTCAGAGCCACGCACCGCCAACTCGATCCGGTGCTCTGCCTCCTCGCCTCTGATTGGCTGTTCGTTCTCCCCTCACAACTTCTGATTGGTCAGAAAGTGGATCTTTATTTCCGTAGTTAATATATACGCATAGAAACTTCAACAAAGTTAACAAAAACTTTATCGGTTTAAAGTAAAGATAATATCCCTCAATGAAACAAATCTTGCTATTTAATTGTTTATTAAACAATGGCATGTGAAAAGACCAAGATATGTTTCTGAACGTATGTTTATGTTTCTGTTATGAAACTTACTATAAACTTATACATGAATACTTCCAATCTCATGAATTGAAGCTGTCTTTGTTATGTGAGACACGTGTTTTGGTGACTTGATATTGTGGGTGCATTTAACACCCTCGTGTGGCCATTTATTAAACTGATCATGCATGCAGTGTCTTTTTTGCAAGTGTATGTTGTATACAAGACAAAATAAACACTAAACCTCATATACAGGTTTGCATTAATATAATCTTTAATCAGCTGAGTAATGCAGGGTTGTACAGCAAGCTTTGTTTTCTATGTCATTTTAAAACATTTTTGAATAGACTAAAGCATGAGTTATAATTTGTTCTTGTTCTCAAAGTGCTTACTTTACAAGCTGTTAAAAACATGTCTGTGGCTTTTTTTTAAAACCAACCATCTTTCCATGGGCCGAAGAGTCTTAATGTGAACTCCAAAATAAAATAAACAGTGACACATGAACACAGACCCTTCATTAAACACAAAGAAGTGCTTCTCATTTCTTATTTGTGCATCCTCACGTCTTAGCCCCGCCCCCTTTGGCTGCAAGGGAAGGATGCAAGAATGGGAGGCGGAGACAAAAACACTTCCGGATAGGACACGCCTATGTTTCCTGCAACCTGCAATTTATAAAGTCTAACTTATCATAGAAGGCATGTAGGGCTTGCACACATATTTGTAGAGCAGTACTTGTAAATGGATAGTCAACAGTGTGCTGTAAAACTGGACAATGACTGTATCAATGGTGTAAACATACTCCTGCATGCAGCAGATGTACAGCCCTTCTGTGCCAATTACTGACTCATCTTCCACAATATGGGAGCATCCAGCTTTAAAACTTTGGTCTAAATCCTCATTCAAGTCACGTTTATTTAAATTAGCCTTGGAGATTTCCTTTTATATTAGGTTATTTTTTCTCATTTCAGCACATTATCTTCTGTTCAACTCCAGAGATAAACAAACAATATGAACTTCGACCTATAGCAGAGAACAGTCTGGCGTTACTGTGTTTATCTGTAGATAAATATCACAGTGATTTAGAGTTGTTCTTGGTCCCAAAGCAACAGATGAGAAGTCTGTATACGTGCATGCATATGCACAGATCCTGTATATTTACACCACAGAGGTTAGCCTATATTACAAACATATACAAAAGTCAGACTGAAGCATCGATTCACTCAGTCAAAGTGTAAGTAGCTAAACTACACTGTATACCTATTTGCTGTCAATATGTCAGTAGAAAAGGGGAAAACAGATGACTTTAGTAAGTTCCCCTTTCTGGAGTTTCCAAAGTCCAAAAGATAATGCTGGCTTGTTCCAAATCATGGTTAATCCACACTCATTATTAAAAGCATTGCCAAAATGCAATGCAGCAATACGCGTGGTAAGCGTTCTCTCATTAAACCCGGGTTCTATCTCAGTTGTTTCTCATATTTCTCAGGACGCAGGGATTTGCTGTATGAGGTTTTTTTTTCATCCCCATGTAATTATTCGAATGGCTCGTCTCCAGTTTCAACACTACAAACACACATACCAGCAATTGTGGGGTAAAATATGAGGCCCGTCTTACGGCTGCAAAATTCATTTGGTGTGGATGATTTAAAACTGAAGATGCGGCACTTGAAAGACTGTATTTCTGTGGCACAAATAACAAGTTGGTTTTGAAGTGTATGACAGTTGTCAGTCCTTCTTTGATTTTATATGACTGACTTGAAAACAAGGGTCATACACCATGATGCATGGCCAGACAGACTCTAAGCTGCCTGTGGAAATATTTGATGAAAGTATAATTCCAATTTTACATGATTATAAACATTTTACTGATCTGTTTTCATGAGAATAAAAATTCACAAGCAGCTTGAAGATTGGACCTGGGCACTACATAAATTAAAGATTTACAAACAAACAAAGAAAAAAAATCATAAAACAATAAAAACAGAAATATCTAAATGTGATTTCTTAAAGTACACTATCTTTTCATTGAGCTTATCTTTAAAAGGCTAAAACCAAAATATAGAAGCTTTAATCTGTACATACAGTATATATTGTGTTCATGGCGCATGTACATGTTTTTAAGGAATATTGGTATTTAAAACAGAGCAATGTTTACTCTCCTAACAGCGATGGGAGGTGGAAATTCTACCCTGACCGATGTCACGGCTTCTGTTGCCCACACAGCTGCGATCTGAAGACCTCCATCAAGCAGGAGTCTCTTCACACACCAGCTTTGTGCAAACACATACAGTCCCATACATACACATTTAGATACACTCTCCTTAAGTCACAGAGGTAACCGCACTGAGCATGTGCAGAGAGGGCATAATTATTTAGTGTCATCAAAAAAAACCACATTTTCCAGCAAACAGTCAGGATTGTTGTGTGACTTGTAGTGTTAAAGAAATAAACCACTGTCCTCCTCGAAGCTTGCTAGATGTCGTCACTTGGTCATGTGATCATGAGCTTCCAGTACAGGGTTTTGTAAAATTGTACTTCCTTTTCAGGAATGATGGGATTGTTGAAAAGAACTGGGATTGTCGTCTGTGTGACGTTTCTCAAACGCAGTCAGGGTGGCCGAACGGACACAGGATTGCCGCTTAGTTTGAAATATCAGACTAAAAGAAAAACCAAGAAATGCAGCAAAATACATAGCGAAAGTAACATTGTCTTACGGACACCTCAAAGCTAAAGTCTATTGCACATTTTAAAATATGATACAAAAAAATGATTACACAGATACGTACAACAAATACAAAACAAGTGAATGTACTGTGGGTTAAAAGATGAGGCAGTTAACCCTGTCAGAGACAATCGCTTTAAAAACTTATAGGACTTGATTTCAATTTCGTCCAGTTTACTATGATTGTTAAATCAACACATTGTCATTTACAGGGTTTTTCTTTCCGTTTTAAGACCAGCCTTTAAATGTGGTCAGAGGAACTGTGATTAAGATTACATACAAAAGTGCAACAAATAAAAGAGTTGATCAAACAACCATATAAAGGAACAACAAAATCAATGGAAGCATTTTATGCCAATGTTGCTGCATAGCTGGGTTCAGTTTAAAGCGATTTCTTCAAAACAACTTGGAGAAATTTGACAATATCACAATGTTAAGTGCTTGCCAAAGTTATGTCCTTTCAAGGCTCTGCTTTCCAAAAACATTTTTCATATTTATTTCCATCACTGGCTGGGTCAGTTCTTGGAGCAAGTTAGCACAAACCCTTCAGTTTTAAAAGTCCAGGCTCATTCTCAGAAGAAACTTAATATAGAAGTTCACAGGCAGGTCATATCTGGCGGGTCAGAGGTTAGAGTGGCGGTCGCAGTTCCTCCACTGACCAGGAACACAGCAATGCTGGATTTTGATTGGCTGGAACTTGCGTTATTTCCTCCAGCTGCTGCTGTTGTTGCTGGCTGCTGGATGTGCCCGTTGTTGTTTACTTCTCCGTCCAGCATTTCCGTGGAGATGACCCAGGTGGAAGGACGCCATCTTTTTAAAGAATACGGCGTCTTGACACGCTTCTTAATTTTCTCTGCCGATCCAGCTTTCCCCTCTTGTGCCGAGTTCTCATCTGAAAGTTGAAGGAAAGAATCTTAGAACATTAAAATGTTTAATAAATATTCTTCATTACAATTTCATACAAACAATAAAATAACTGTTGAGTGTTGCAATGTGTCAATCGGGGAAACTCAAAACATCCCACCCTAATGAAGCAACACAGAGTAGTATTTCACCAGACTCAAACTTGTGGTTGACCTATCACACACTCTGAATCTGAACTGCACACACATCTCCACAAGTCTGCATGCACCCTGTAAACAAGTGGGCAGCTTGTTTTTACTTCTTCCTGTTTAGCGTCTGCTCCAGGCACTCGATCGCCCAGCCATCTCGCTCACATCTGCCTACAAACGTCACTTTATCGCCGCCGCCAACTAAGACGGAGTGTTTTCTGGATTCTTATCAATCCCGTGGAATTTCCTTCCTTCTCCACATCTAAACACTCAGCCACAAAGAGCAGAGGAGTGGGAGAGAGAGCATGGCTAACCACTCATCTCTCTTTCTATGAATCTTTTAGCTTAAGAGGAGCTGCACTCTTAATTATCTGGGCAAAGCAGGATACGGCGTGACCTCAGAAGGGAAAACAGCCTGGCGTCCTCTTATGGGTGGTTATTGTTTGGGACCGTGCTGACACGCACACTGACTCCTCCACCCTGCTCATGGGGATGGTGTTCAGAGATGGGCTATGGCTCTCTCCAAACTGATAAACACACAGGTCAACCAGTACAAGTATGTACATATGTGGGTGAGGGACTGTTTAATGAAAACAGAAAGAGCAATGACAGATATACACAATAAAAAGAAAAGGGGACTGTGAAATGAGGGAAAAAAGATATGCATGAAAGACTTTAGAGCTATATGCTGACAATAAATATGACTAGCTCTGTTCCAAAACCTATTGAGGCATTTAGCATTGTAAGACACTAAAATGTAACACTCAGCACACTAACATGTAAAACTCCTTACACAAAACCCATAGAAGACTGAACTCTATTTAACAGAATTTTACATTAGCATGCTGCTAAGTACAGAACTAGTGCCGCCTGAGCCAAATACATGAATAAAGGTCTTACCCAAAAGAGAAGAATCCTGGGATGTGGCTGACAGATCCAGCGAGTTTGGACGTTCTGGTCTCCTGGGTTTAGGTTGTCTCAGTGATACTCCAACCTTTGCGTTGGGTGCACCTGGGGGGCAGGCTAATGTCTCCATCTGCCCCTCTGCAGGGGGTAACGCACAAACACAGCCCACCGTGGCGGAGGCAGCTGTATGGATGTTGCTGTTGTTGTTGTTAGAGTTGGTGCGGCCAGAATGATCTCGTGCCGCCGGCTGCTCTCTTCTCAGCAGAGGTTCATGTTCATCAGGGCTGGAGTTGATGTTGATACGACTGTCTTCTCCGCTCAGCTGGCTCTGAAGGAGAGGGGCCCCGCCATCACCCTGCGGCCCAACTGGATTTGTGTTCCCAAAAGCCTCAGAGGAGCCAGCCGCACTGCCCCCTCCATAGCCATTAACAACGACCACCCCCATGCCGCTACGGACACCTGGGCCGTTGTTGGTGATGGTGACCAGGTGTGGTTCTGCAGCCACAATCGTGTTCATCTTTGCTACGCCCGTCTCCACCTGCTTCAGGTTTGACTTGTGCTTGCCAAACTTCAAGCGTGTCCCTGAAGACGACTCCCTGCCAGGGATTTTGGTATTAAGAGGCAGGCTGGTAGGCCGCTTCGGGAGGTTCTGCTGTTTAGGGAGGGGAAACATGGCTGTGGGAGCATCGCCCATTCCATTGACGCCCATCCCAAAATCAGCTTGACTGCTGGGCCCAGACCCTCCAGTCACTTCAGCAGCAAGTTTGATCAATGGGTACAAAAGGCTGGAGCTCCCTGAACTGAGCGGATCAGGAGCACTGAACTGCTTCTGCGAATGCTCCATCAGGTTCTCATCAGAGCTTTCTTTCAGGTTCTTGTCCACCTCTTTGGGGTCCAGTTTGGTGGTCTCCAGGTCTTCTTCTGTGAGCTGAAGGCACACTGGCATGCTTCCCCCAGCTCCTGCATCATCAGAGTGGCCCGATTCAGAGATGGTGGTCATGACCGTACTGGGCGTGAGGCCCGTTGTGGTGGTTGTAGTGGACAGACTCGCACCACTGGTTTCTGGGCTGGGCAGCCGGGCCTGGGCCTGTGCCTGTTGTCTCTCATAGTTGATAGAGTTTCTGTTCTTCTCTCCTGTGACTGGCACTCCAGTGCTTATCCCACTCACGGCCATGCCACCCACAGCAGATGTGCCGGATGTAGAAATGTCACCCTGAAGGTTCTTCACCATGCCCTCATGATCCTCGATGTATGAGGATGAAGAGTAATCTGGATAAGAGCCCATTTTGGGAGCTCTGCGACTGTGGGTGAGGTTCCTGTAAGAACATAAAAAACAATGATGATCAAAACTATTAGCAGATGTCCCATTTACTTACATAATGAACAAACTATGACTGCAGCTATGACTAAGACAGAGCAGCTTAAACTAGCTAAGACTAGCAGACCAAATACTGGTTAAAGCAGGTTGTTTTCAGTGATTAAAATCCTGAAGACAGCAAGGTGACAAAAAAAATATTTTGGAATAAAAAGCACAGTAAAGAATAATTATGGCTGTAACAGGCCCACGGCTGGAGCCTGCAGGTGCTGGACTGTGAGGTGTTCCCAGACCTCTCGTTCTGCAGCGCTGTGCTCATGGGATTGATGGTGGGACTGACTGGTTTGTTCCTCTCCCAGATCAACAGCAGCTCAGCCATACGCTCCTCAGCACACTGCGCTGTCAGACGAGCCTCTGCGTCCTGATCCCAGCAGTCCTCCATGGTCTCCTTCAGAGAGCGCACAGCCTGAGGGGAACACAGAGATTGAACTTGTTTAATGTACACAGCCAAGCCACCAAAGCAAAACAAATGTACACTTCTTGCTTTGCCAATAAAACACAATTAAACAAAAAATAATTTAAATTAGGAGAGTGGGAGAGAAAGACAGAGACAGAAAAAGAGAGAGAGAGAGAGAGAGAGAGAGAGAGAGAGGATGAATGTGCTGTGACAGTGTGACAATGTAAGTCTACAATATTTGTTTCTTCCATATTGACAGAAAAAATGTCTGTGAGAAAACAAATGAACCCAGTCAACCACACTTATGAAAATGACCATCACATTCTACTAACATAAACACAGCCCTGTTGAATAAAAACCAGATTTGTGTTTATTTTTACAAAGTCCTGTTTTTTTAGCAGGGAGTATAAAGAATATTAAAACACTCAGTTCCACTTTTATGAGTTCTGGGCAGCTTTCAACAGGACTTTTGGGAACTAAAGTAAATACAGCGCTGGGAAAGATGTTGCAGCAATAATCTGACCATTTCCTGTGACAAACACATAATGTGATGATCTCAGTGGCTCACCAGGCTGTTCTCCTTCCAGGCCTCTGGGAACTTGGGTCTCTGTTTCTCTCTGGACACCAGCACCTGCATGTCCTCAAAGGAAGGGTGATTTCCCGCCTCAGCCTGGAAAGCCATCTGGTATTCTGGCACCGTTTCTCCTTTAAAAAACAAAATGAAAGTCAGTCTCCAGAGACATTCACACCCTCTGCACTCTGCTGAATTACTCAAATAATGAATTCATGTTGGAGACGTGGCACCCTTGTATTCCATTAATGTAATGAACGGAATAAAATACAGTCTTTGTTGTTACCTACTGGTAGAAGGCAGGGGTGTTGACTAGTTGGCACAGCATGGTATTTAAAGTACTGAAGCCAGAAATATAAAAATGATATATGACTGTTTTCATGTAGAGCCCTGGCCCCATGTTCCTCACCTGGAAAGAGGTCAGTGCATCGCATGAAGGTCTCCCAGTAGATGAGGCCGATGGCGTACATGTCCACCTGTTTCAAAGCAGACTCACAGTCCCTGAGGTTCACCGCTCCCTCCAACACTTCAGGGGCCATGTAACGGATGGTGCCCACCTAAACATCAGGACAGCACAGGTGTGAAAGCAGAAGTGGCTTTGATCAGCAATTTTGGACCCCTCATGAAGAACCCTGAACATTTTCATCTTAAGCTTCTGGGCTGACCTCACTGATGGCTGCATTCTCCTCTTCACCAGGACGAACGAGACGATTTCCTGTCAGCTTCATGGACAGGCCAAAATCACTAATCACACACGTTCCATCATTCTTCACCAGAACATTACGACTGTTTAGGTCCCGGTGTGACACAGCAGGTTTATATATATCTGGGAAAGAAAGTTACTGTTATAGTTTTCATTATGTTATTAAACAACTGTAAGCAAAACAATCATTTAAACATAAGAGATGTCAACTACTTCTGACTGCTTTATGCACTAGAATTTTTGACTGTGTGATCACATTAGCTGGCATATATTGCAAAAGTTTTTGAGAATGTTTTATGCATATAGAAAATTAAATGAGGTTAATTTTCTTCAACATTATCTCTAAAATCTGCCTGCCACATTCAGATGCAGTGTATGACTGATACATATGATATAATATATAAATATAAATATATATAAAGATTTTACCTGATAATATAAACAAGTTATTTGCCATGTTTCACAATGTATTTATGTTTAAGTCACAATACCACCAGCACTGACAAGTCACTTTCACAACACAGCCAGCAGAGGGCGCTCACACAAGCACATGATGTGAGTAATTGCTCAGAATATTTGCCTTTTCTAGCAATCCTGCCCCTTCCCTCTGTGTGCTGACCGTCTGCCTCTAAAGTTCAGCCAGTAATGAGGGCAGCCTGAACTGTGACTGTACCGAGATCAGCGTTTAATAAAGGCAGACACAGAAAGCCGTTTGTCTGCTGTTTTGAGATCAGTTTTTAATGAGGGCAGGGCAGAGACAGTTAAAATGGAAATGAACAGAGGTCTGATGAATCGCTGATGGTCTGGGAATCTCTGGCGACGCTCCAGCAGCCGGAGAAACACGAGGAGCGTGCACAAATTAGCCGCGTGTTACCTCTTTTGCTTAGCATGCTGGCCCTTTAAATACCATTCATCATTTAAAAAAAAAATCCCTGGAGCCTAAAACACGTTGTTTTCATGCTACATTAATAACGCTGAGTCTCTGTTACGCCTTAAAGGTAACTGGCATATTTCAAACTATCCATCTAAAGTTTGATTCAAGAAGCAATTAAGCGCCCCCAAGCTTGTATGTGTGCGTACTAGACAACATTAAGACGTTCTGTTACACGCAAAGACGCGTCTTGAAAAATAAACATTGTCTGCTTTGTGATACGGAACATGTTCTGTCTGACCCAGATGTGCAGATTAGAGTCTAGAGATGACAGCTGCTGTTGGATACATCGCACGGGTCCGCTGGCCACTCAACACCGGCCCAGAGACGTTCTTTGGGTGTATTCACACAGCTTTTTTTAACCTATGTGGTTAGAGGCACATTCCGGCTGGGCTACGGACAGGAACACAAGGCAGCTAAATGTATGAAGAGTTCTCTACCCGTGTACTACAGTGTTAAAGCGTATTCCTCAACCGAGACGCCTTAATAGATTTTCAATACTGGCACATATACAGTAGATGAAGAAAAAAAACACGTTCACCTTGCCTGTGACTGCATTCAACCTACAGTACATAAAACACTCAGTTCAATTTTTCTTCCACATGACTATTAAACACGCAGCCATATATCTTAAGAACAGATCTGCGTCTCCACGGCATGTTATGATTTATGTCCTGGACTTCTACAAAATGATATGCCAATCAAACACCCTTCAAACAAGGCATTACTGGTACGCCACACAATAATGTAAAGGCAACTTCTTGTTTTATATTTAAAGATGAGATTTTAAATTAGACATCAAATCGCTTTTTGAATAGCGATGAGTCTCTGAACATCAAAAGATCTTGTATTGGACTCGTGTTTCAGTGTCTGTACAGCTGGTGCAAAGAGGGCATGATATGATTTATGTCTCCCACAAGATTTTTACTAAATTACATGCCAGTCAAACTCACAGCAAAGATGTCTGACAACACCTTAAAATGGAGTTTTTTATTTAAAGGTCTGGTAGTGGACAGATAACTAATGTTCGTATGTCTGTACTTGAAGTGTGTACCTAAGTAAAAAAAAGGTATTTCTCCCACCAGGCATTTATTAAATTACATGCCTGTCACACCTGTAGCAAACAAGACATCAATCTTTACTACAAGTTTTGAGACATTTTCAAGCATGATGTAACTTCTGCACCCACAGAACTCATACATAATCATCTCTCATGTTCCACTGATTGACAAACAGGAAGTCCTGCCCCCAACTCATAATGTGATAACACCCCGCCTACAACAGAACTTTTCAATTTGAGTGACATCAAAAATCCATCAAAACCTTCTTTTCAAACTCTCGTTTCCAACCACATTTACGACATATTCAGTTGCCAATGGATCCCACTTTACATTTCAAAATTGAAAATTCTGTTTCACTAAAATGTTACAAAAAGTCAAGTAAAAAAGTCTGCAAAAGCTCAGTTTTTGGAGAATATATTTGAACATTGGAAAAAGTCCCTCTTTAAACCCAGATATCAAAGCGTTTTTAATACAAAGGGGTCCAACAACTGTACTGTATAGCAGGGTGGTGGAAACTGAGAGGAGATGATTTGACTGTGAATGAGATGAGTAAGTGAGTGTGTGTGTGTGTACGTGTGTAGGTGGAGGTGACCCTCACCTCCTCTCAGGAGCTCAGTGTGCAGGTAGGCCAGTCCTCGTGTGAGCGAATGTGCCAGCCGACAGCAGCTCACCCAGTCCAATGTATGAAGACTCAGATATCGACACAAAGAACCCTGCAAACAGACAAAATGCAATTTAACCAGTGCACACACACTTACACACGTGCAAACACACACACACTTAATGTACAACTGTACATGTACAACAAAGAGCCCAGTAAGGTGGTACCAGTAACATCTTGATTGTTGCGTAAATGATGTACAGCATTTTTAAAACTCCTGTACAAAGACAATCTGTTCAGGTCAGTGCTCAACATTGTTTTAACGTCAGCATTTCAAATCTCAGAGCAAGTACGAGTCTATGAACCTCTTAA
This sequence comes from Yasuhikotakia modesta, assembly GCA_036877545.1. Lineage (NCBI taxonomy): Eukaryota > Metazoa > Chordata > Actinopteri > Cypriniformes > Botiidae > Yasuhikotakia > Yasuhikotakia modesta. Next base: position 45,227 of record JBAJNP010000265.1, on the reverse strand, counting down.
ATAATACATTTGAGTTGAAATGTAAAGCGTCTGCTACTAATTACTCCCTCTGGGGTATTTAAGCAACGCAATTAAAACTACCAGCCTAGACAAAAAGATGTAAATAGCTGATTGTTCTTTACTACTGAATGAACACTCAAAAGTATGTTTAATTAATGGTCATTGTAGAAATATCAATAGCTGTCATAACTGTCAGCAACTATAAGGTGGAGCTAATTGGTGGTTAGTCGACACTAAGGACTGTTCTTCATGCTCAGTTCTAATGCATTCATTGTTATTTCCTTAAATCGGTGTGCAGTTAATTACTGTTCCTCACACAAAGCTAGTGCAAATCTAAGGAGTTGAAATATAAGACATAAGTCATATGAACAACTTATCTGATACTTTTAATATGTTTTGCATTCTTTGTGAAACTTCAAAACTCATTAACATTAATTCCACTGAACGACTAGTACATTCTGTGAAATTTCTTCTTTTGTATTCCATTCAGGAAAGGAAGCCAAACAAGTATGAACAACATGAGGATGATTTTTCAGAATTTTCATTTTCAGGTGAACTATCCCTTTAATAAAGGTGAGCTGAGCTTGAATGCTTTTGCACTGCACTGAACCGAAGAGCACGATAATGGGATACAGTTCAAGAGATTTCTACCATCATGTAGGACGGAGGATTGGAAGGAAATAAGAACAGATTGCAGGATGCTCTGGGAAAAGGAATGATTATCTACCTGTAAGTGTACATCAGTGCAATAAAAGCCAATCGCTTTCCCTAAAGCCCTGTCTGAGTTTCTGTGTTACCATAGCGACAGGAACAGTAATGGTTATCCTTGGACACTGGTCTCAACAATGTGGGATAGAAAAAACACATTAAACCAGTAAGTCTTAGAGCCCAGGGTCTGTTTCACAGTTTAGACAGATGCCGTCTTGTATGCTGTATATATATATGTGATTCCCTGCTAAGACAACATCGTAGGGACCATTAAGGAATCTGTTTTGGCTGACTGGAACACTGATCATATGTACATTGCATTCTCTTTCATTGTTCTCTGTTCACAGCTCATTGTTTTTAAAATAATTGTGTAAAATCATATTGCATTAAGATTATCATGGAAATTGGTGAAATTTTTTAACGTCATACACAAGTTAGAAGACAATTGCTGCAATTAATACTAAATCTAAAAACATAATGTGAAGAGCTATAACATTTTTACAGTGTCTGTGAGAACATGTTGTCTCTAGTAGCTTTTGTTGTCCTTAAAAAGTACCTACAAGGGCATCTGCTCAAGCAACCTTCAAAACCACATAATTGTGCATGTTAAAAAAAATAAACTAACGTGAACAACTGAGGGAAACAAAGCCCTGCGATGGCAACGCATGCAGGTTAACGCAATGTTGCATCAAGAACACATTAGCTAAATATCCCTTAACATAATGTAGACGGTTCACCAGGTTCTTGTAAAGTGAAAATACTTAAAACGATATTTACAGTTTCCTGCCTTAAGGCTATTAGTTCGATAATCCATACATAAGCAGTGGAACAGGACTAGAGCAAACAGTATTGTGTCAGAGCCAGACACAATAAAGGTGTGTCTCATTCCTCACAGCCGTTCAAAAGGCCCAGGCAGGTAACACAGGCAAACACACAGACAACGTGCGAGTTATGACACGTCAAACAGGAATGTACGGCACAGCATGCAGCACATGTTGGTTAACTGCTATTGTAACAGGTTTTTGAAAGTTACGGGGAATCAAGTATTGAAGACACTGATAGCACTATTTATTTGGTTGTCTTTGTTTCAGTACCATATTTACTAACATTTTTGTACCATATTTGTTAACATTTCCTCTAAATATTTAGTTTAGCACCTGCTGGGTGGAATAAAAGAACAGAAAGCAATTTTTAAAAAATCTATGATAAGTCTAATTTACATATAATTGAAAACTGAACAGACTGACAATGACTTAATTTAGACCACAGTTTCACAGTATTTAGCAGCGTATTTAGCGCCCGGTTAAACTGGATTGCAGGTGCTAAAATACTGCATGCCAAAGCCATGCACCCGCGTGTTAAATTCACTTCTGACTGTGAAGCAGTCAACACGTTTCCCGACTGCAATGCTAGACGGATCCAGACGCAGTCAAAATAGAAAATAAGTCAGGCAGAGAGAAAGTTGAACAGGCACCGGCTAAAACACAAAGCTGATATCCAAGTCTCTCTGCTCATGCTGCCTGCTGGAATCCATCTGAATCATGGATAAAAATATCCGCCCGGATAACGGCAGGACATTCGATTCCACTCGCAGCTTTGACATGAGAGATCAGTGAAACAAACAGATGAAACCCAAAGGGCAGATGAAGGTATAAGAGGGTAAAAAACACCAAATAAAGGGAACAGGTACCAGTTCTGTGTTAAATGGAAATGTAAGGACCTCCGAAAGGTGTGCTTGTGCTTACGTGAGGGTAGTACTCCATCACCAACAGATACTCCATCCGTCCGTCTGCCGCGAGACGTTCGTCGCCAACGATGAAGCGAGCAATGTTTTCATGCTCCAGCAGAGGGATTCGGTAGATGGAGCGTTCATTAACAAAGTTCTGGCGGTTGGCGTACGTGAACACTTTCACCGCCACTGGACGTTCGTCGAGCGAGCCTTTATAGACAGAGCCGTAGCGTCCTCGACCAATCAGCTGCAAGGAAGATTATTCAGGTGTGAATTGTAGCAGGTGGTAAATGAAAAACAAACACAGATGGTTCGGGTTCATTACAATGCAATGCATAATCAAAACATGACAAATATCTGCACATATTTGCTACAAGAACAAAGAATAACACTTACCTCCAGCAGCTTCAAACTGTCTAAATCCAACGAAGGCTCTGATGGCGCTGCCTCTATCATATCCATATTGTGCAAACCCTGTTTACACTCACCTGTAACAAACACACAACATGGTTACAATATGATGTGGCCTCAACTCCCAAACAGCCAATCACAGCTCAGGAGTACAAACATCTCACCTATCATCATGCGGTACCCAAAAAACAGTGCCACAATCAGGACTGCTACTATGGAGACGGATGCCAAGGCGATGAAGATGGCCTCATCTCTGTGTAGAGGCTGTTGATCTTCTGAAAGACAAAGAAAAGAGAGAAAGAAAGAAAAAGAGAAGCAATGTTAGACCCTCAAGCACAAGTCTGTATTTAGCCTGTCTAAATATCCTTTTTACACATTGAATAATGTTTTTTTGCCTTCACCTGTACAGACAAAATGCATACCTGCACACAAAAGTAATGTTTTGGGTTCAACACAACACAACATCAACAGAACTTTTGTAACAAAGTGTAGAGAAAATGTTATAATGATGCACAGAAACTTGGTATTTGTGAGGGTTTCAAATCCAGGGCAATAGCTTGCCCCACAGAAACAGTTTTTTGATTTAAAAAACATCTTTAATTCTTTCCTGTAAGAATTTTTAAGATCATGTCCTTACGATGCGGTTTATTACTTCCTGTTAATCATCATCCAAAAATCTAACTACCTCCTGTTAGATGAAACTGAGAAAAGTGGAAATTGTTGGTGTGTCACGTATGTGAACCACTCAGACTCCCGCTTTCAAAATCCAATTAAATTCACAACTGGCTCTTTGATTCTTCTGTAGCTTTTCATGCTCCATTTTCTCACTCTGATACAGACACAGTAATGTCCTTGCATACAAGAGCGAGAGCTTTGAGGCAAGAAAGCCACTCTTACATACAAAAACAGCTGAAGGGACACAGATGAGTGGGGATAATACAACCAAGCAAAGGGCTTTAGTTTCAACCATAGAGAACGTCTTACAGTGGTAGGACAGCTTCTGAAAACCAACACTTTCCTGTGGCACTTTAAATAAAACAGAGCTTGACACATTCTGCCTGCTTACATCATTTATCGAGTTGGAGAATCGATGTACGTGCAGCAGGGAACGCATTCATGAAATTCAGCTTTGCTACGTTTATCTGCGACGACGAGAAATGAACACACACTATATATGCCACCTAAATGATGGAATGCAGACGCAGTTTTAAAATCTAAACATTCTGTGCATATTGTCAGGGTCTTTGGGCTCTCAGTCTACCAGCTTTACTGCAGAGGCTGGAATCATACAGCTTATACAGGTCTGAATTTCTCAAGACAGATCAATAGGTATGAAATTTAAACCACAGCAGTGCGTCAGGCAGTACGCCAGCACACACTTCTGGAAAGTGATATTTCACGTACACACGCAACACACACTCGTATGCAGCCGCTCGCAATTATGACTGAGAGAATAAAACAGAGGCATTTATAGATATCGACATAGAAAAAACTCTGCCGTTCTCACATATACATAGACGGTGTTTACATGTCCTGGAGCCGGCGGGAATGAGCTCGGAGGCAGAAAGTCTGAGTGTCCCTCCCTCGTTCAGACTGTACCAACAATCCTGTTCCTCTTCCTGTAGATCTGCCTCCATTATGAGAGCTCTCGCGTTTCCTGTTTGCTTTCTCCAACACGTCCACATGTTTTTGGTCCTGCTTTATGTGAGGTGTGTACACACATTACAAAAACGTGATGTATTGTACTTATTGTACACATACATGTTCTGCACGTTGAGGTGGGGTTAAGGTAAGTGTTCAGGTCAAGACAGTAATAATGTTCAAAGCTTAGTTAAAGACACTAAACATGAAGTAGGACCCATTTTTATGCTCTTCTTGTTACTAAAATATTGTTCATGACAGTATATACACAAAAGTGGCATTAATGACCATTAATGATGTTTTTTGAAATACATATAATGTCTAATTTGTTCAGTTTAAAAAGATATTAAACATATTCTGGAAGTCAAACTTAGAGGAACATGTCCATTGATAATGTGATGAACTTAGTTGATGATACTTAGTTAGTAATGTGAAGTAAAGAATGAAACGTATAACAAAAAGTTAAACTAATTCTGAAAAAGTAGCAAGTTCTAGCTTTGACATCCATACATATGAGGCCTACGTGTCTAAATACTTTTCTAGAGACACAAGACTTCTGTAAAACTTGAATTCACAACACATACCATCCCATAATTCAATAGGAGATTGCTGGCTTGGTACATTCCTCTATAGGTTTGTTGTGTGTTTGCTACAGCAGAAGTCTTTTATAGCAGGCTGAAGGAATGATGGTATACACACAAACACTGCATTATCATGTCCTCATCTGTCCTGTTTATAAATCACACACTTTTTGAACCATAAGAACAGAACAGATGCTGTTACCCTGGGTCAACCTCTCCTCCTCACAAAGCCTGGCAACCATGTTCAGTCATGTACAGTCACAACCATCCTGCCATTAATGCTTCAAAGTCTATCATGAAAGTTTTCCCCTTTCTCACTTTCTGTTTAGAAAGCAAGAAGACAACCCTAAGATGTGTTTTTAAAGCTAAAGTTGAAACGCACAAAGAGGAAAAGCAAGAAAAAAAGCCTTTAAACTTAGTGTGACTGCTTCAAATCGAGCCTGTCAGCATCTCTTAACAGTTTTAAAACGACTGTACCTCACAGTTTCAAGCCGTGTACTGCTTTAAAGGAACAGTTTAGCGGTATAGTTCACAAATCTCATTCTTGCTTCTGTTCAGCTCAAATTCAAGATGACATGACAGGTTATGTTTGATCTGAATGCAAGTTAATGCTTTCACACTTGAATTTTGGGCTGTTCCATAGACCAAGATATTGTATGTACACCTGAATCTGCAATTCAGGGCACTAAATCTAATTTTATGAACTATTTCTATGGTGTAAATGTGTTTTTGGAGATCAACAGTCTCAAACCGAGACATTTGTTTTGCAAATCTTGTTATTCAGTTACTGCAGAGAGTCATCTAAGGCAAATAAACAAATTACAGACAAAAAAATTGCATTTTTTGAGGCTAGACAACAAAGAGACTACAGATTTCTACACTAATGCTGGAGTCTTTTGTTTGTGTGCGTTGGTTTTGATCTTGGTTCAAAAAATTTGTGATCATACTTTGTCTTCAGATTTGTCTTTTGATATAGAACTAAACACAATCCGTCATGATCAGTCCATGTATAGTCTAAATAATAAATCAGAGATAATCTATTCATTAAATTCATAAGTTCTGTAAATCAAGTACACTAGGTGTGAGACCTACAAAAATGATTTTAAATGGTGGATAGCAAAACCTTTTCCCACCTGGGGACTGAGAAACATCCTTTTCATGTTATGATTACGGGTCTTTCCAACAGACACACAGTGACATCTTAGATATTCATTACATTCATAATATGAGGCCCGTGTGTGGGAGAATTTAAAGACCGCGGGCCCTGAGACACCAGGGAGTCATTCATGAGCACGAGGGAGTCATTCATGAGCGCAAAGCCTTTCATGCCACCATTACCTCAACAGGACTCAACATCACTACCTGAATCTCCCACCGCCAAGACAACAAAAGCCTCTCTGTGGGAATTCTCTGGCCTACATTCAGCTCCTCTGTGAGGGATGCTGAGGAAGAGAAACTACAATCATCTTCTGCCTGCCAAATAAAACAACAGTGCTCCATTCTGCTTTAAAGCACTAATATCAGTACTTACTTCTGTTATGGTATGTGTGTGTGGTTATCGCTGGCTTTCTGTATATCCTATATACACACAGATTGATAAATCTATAAATCTATATATAAATCTATACACACACACACACACACACACATACACAGAGACACAGACAGAGACACACACATACACATAGAGACACACACAGACAACAACCAGCGAGCATTTAATTCGAGCTTAATTCAGCATCTAAACCTCAGAGGAAAATGACGCATTGTTAATATTACTCCTCCAAAAATAGTTTTTTGCAATTTTTTGCCAAAAATAGTGCAATTTTCAAGCAATTTGTGATGCTRTTTGCTATTAGTTGCATTGCAATTAATTAGAAATGGCTTTAACAGTAAAAGCACTGTCATTTCAATAGTTTCATTCAGCAGACTCATCTTCTGTTCTCAGGCACCCCTGCTATTCTCTGTGTAAAGGTTAAGGTTAAAAGAGACACAGCTAATGAATAAATTAATTAAGGGAAATGAGCAGATGTTTGTTCGCTCACAGAGACTCTGGCAGACAGCTCATCAGAACAATAAGATGATAGAGCCACAATATGGCAAGAAAACACTTTGGGAATTTCATTCTCACAGACGCACAGAACTGCAGGCTGTCACCGAACGCCACCAAATATCACTGAAAGTCCAACACAGAAAACAGACCAGGAGAGCATAAAAACTGAGCGATGACAAAAACAATATCATCAGTAGAAAAAGACGTGTGCATCTGTATGACTGTTTTGATTAAATTTTCAGTTGAGTGAATTCCTTGTTCATAATTGTTTGGGCATAATATTAGATCTATGACAAAATGATGCTGTGCATAAAAACACAAACACAAACGAACCCAGAGTAGTGCAATACACCAGTGAGGCTTCCCTTAAATCATTTTCAATACAAGTGCAGTAGTCCACATACAATTGATAATGTGGTCAGAAGGGGGAAAAATGCTTGTTTCACTTTAGCGATTAACAATCGAATGAAAAACTGGGTAAATGTTGCATTAATAATTCTTATGGAGTCAATCATTTTCATGTAAAACCACAAGAAAATCAATGCTGAATCAATGTTCAATTGTTTATAAGGCCCACTAATGTCCTGATGTACCTTGTACAGTACATCAACAAACTATCAATTCTGTTCTGTAAAATGCAAGTAATTAATTGAAATATTCCATGTCAGTCATCAAAACGAATGGGCTAGAATTCCAGATATAACAGGAATATCAGGAAGTTCCACAGTGACACATGGTTTTTCCTCTTTGACTTTTGGCTTTTCTTGTATAAGTAACAGTAGCTGTACAGAAAGCTCTATCTGAAACACACTTTCCGGCAGTTAGCAGTTTGGCAGCGAGAGAGTGAAAAGGCATTTCCTTTGTGGATAACCTGGTCCTTTTTCCCACATTCACTTCCTGACCTCTTTTTTTGTTCTCCATCTCTTTCCTTCTCATTCCATACGGAGGGCTCTAATACTCTAGTCGCCGATTCATTTAAGAATGGCATTCCTCTTTCCTCATTTTTTATTCATGGTGACTGCTGTATAATTCCTGCCTCTCTGAGCCCGCTGCAATTCTGACAAATACTCTCTTGGAGAGCGAATGGATTTTCAATAAAGAAGAAAAATTGTGACAAACCAGCAGCGCAGGACAGACTCATTTGCATACGGGAGCTACAGAGGAAGCTGTAGATTCCACAATAGTGTGGGCGGAGACATTAGCTGATGTGCTGATCTGAGACTGTTTTTAACTCTGGTCATTATAATTTAAATTACGTCTGGTACAAAGTGGCGACCAGGATCCTGAGTCTGCGAGTGAGAGGGGAACCCAATTATTTGACTAAGCAGAGTATCTGCTTTCACCAGCCACACCCCGTCTGATCCACCTGTGCCACGCAAACACTGGCAGATGAAAAATCCCTGCTAAACTTGGTACAATGTCCATGCTGGTTGGTTTATGCCGGTTTGGTGCTGGTCAGGCAGGTAAACCACCAGCTTTTAAAACACATCATACAGTATGTTGGTGTGAGAGAGCAGGTCGAGAGACAAAGAGATGTATGAATGGGAAATGAGGTAAAGGGTGTAATAGTTTACACTTAAGCATTAGGTTACAAACCTTGAATTAAGTGTAACGCAGCACCAGGGGTAACACTGTAGCCCGACACTCAGTCTAAGCCTCAGTCCACAGACTGCCCACAGCCATACACCCACCGCCTCATGCAAACTGCACACATGACCGCAATTCAGTCACAAAATTCCCTCCAATCAGATCGTCCGAACCTTCAGAGTCAGGCTGCACAGGTTATCATCAAACGACCACTGAACAAAACTGTCCTTGATAATATCAGGTTTATACTAAACAAAATTGAATCACTAGATTGACAAAATTTATAAAACTTATATGTATTCAAAAGATATTTAGAGTTCTGAATAAGACACTTAGCTACAGACAAACTAGATAACCACAAGTGTTCTGTCTGTGAAATAATCTTTACTTATTACTTTTGGCTGGACAGAATTTCTAATCAATTTCAAGTTCTAAGTCAACACACATTTCCATTAACTGCGCAAACGTTCATCCGTCGCACAACACAGTGTATTTTTATATTGTTTACATATTACTGGTGTATATTTCACTTAAAATAACAGCACGAGTTTGGTTGCTTTACATGTTGGTCAGATGTATGGCTCGTTCTGTCTAGACTAACAGTCCTTAACCAGAATTAGTCACAATATATAGACCAGACATTATGCTGCAAGTCTGGCTATGTGAGACTACATGACACTTTACTTTCTATAATGCATTGGGGGTTAAAATGTAAAAAAGAACAGATTGCGAAACAGATAGTTATAGGTGACACTAATTTAATGTTCAGTTGAAATGATTTCGTGTTTAGATCAGAAATTAGGGTGTGTTGTGAACGTCTAGACGTCTGTGGATGTGCTGAGCTTGAGTTTCTCAAAGCAGATTGCATGTCTGTGACCGTGAACTCTTTGACCCCAGATCTGTTGACCTCTGTGACCCCTGTCAGAGTGAAGCACATCTGGGGTCCCTGGTGGAGAAAGTTCTGACACGACCATGAATCAGAGACCCAGCCAGACTGTCTCAGCCCAGCACCACGTCAACGGCCCCGGAACCGTCTCATCAATTAAAGCGAGCGCTACGTTCCTCCAGCTGACGGAACAAGAACATCTCATCCTGTTCACCTCATGTGACACTGTCTCCTCTATGTGTGTGTGTTCTGTACTTGACCTGCAACAAACTCTACACAAATGCATTAAAATTTCACAAAAAGTGAAACTGAGAAAAATTACTTTCTTAATGTCCTGAAATACAGTAACAGGTCCTGAAATACAGAAAAGAATTATTGATTATCATTTTCATATGATGTTGATAAATGTAAAGCCATTTTATAATTTATCCTTTTTTGTTTCACATTCTGGTGAGTTAAGGTCTTTTGCCTCAGTAAGGCATTATTGGGGCAACAGCTGGAGGTGAATCCTGCTGAGCAAAGCTTGTTGCGTTTAGCTCAACTGTCAACATGTCTATGGACAACTGAATAATAATTTGTGACAGAGATTTCTGTATTATTCTGTTAAAGCAGACAGAAATCTGTATAACTTGTATAACTGAAAAGACATGGTTTAATGGCACAGACATGTACCCCTACTGGCCCATTGACTACAAAAATTGGTTATTGTCAAACCAAGAATGCAAGTATACAAGCATTCAAGTTTCCAAGCATTCAAGCAGTAATGTGACCAGGAACTCACTTCTGTTGCTGCATATTTCTATAGATTTTGTTACTTTACAAGCAGAACACATTTTATATTCTGGTTTTGCATTTGGCAGATGCATTTGTCCAAACCAACTTCCAGTTCAAGATATACATTGTTTATCTGTACTCCCTCAACCTTTCTAACCCACAGCCTTTGTGCTGCTTAAAGCAATACTCAACCAGTTGAACTACATGACCGCCTCATCGCTATCATTTTCCATCGTCCACAGAGTTCAATATTTCTTTCATTTGTTACACCCAGAGGCAGATAATTCAATAGATGATCCTCTACACAAAAAACTAATTCAACTGCTCAAAGTCCCTCTGCAGGAATCTTATGTGATAATGAGACAGTCCCTGTTATTCAGTCAAGGTAAGCTGTAGTGACATCACAGTTTTCCCGCCCTGCCGCTCGGCACCAAGCCATCTCCACTCACTCTGTGAGACTATGTCTGCACACGCTCACACTGAAATCACAAACACACTCAAACATGTGAGGTATCTGCCTCAACAAACATTTATATGATTACCACAATCATTTGCATTAAAGCATTTGGCAGAAACTGACAGAAGATTTCTGTAGCTTAAGTTGCAGAACATTGTTTTAGCAGCGCAAAAATGTTGCTGGTTCAAATTGCAGGGAGCACGTAAAACACCAAATGCATTTTGTAATGTACCAAATGTAAAGTGACTACGAATTGCAGTTACACCTTTTATCAGTTTCCATTCAGCCTAATTTTACGTTACTGCATAAACATTAAATTAATGCAGCTTTAATTTCATGGATATTGGTACAGATAAATTCTTTATGTAATTCAAACTGAGAATTTATGTTAATGAATCAATTACTTAACTGAAGTACTTAACATAAGAGGACACAAAACAGGTGTTATATTGATGTAAAAAAAATACTTCAAGATACAAGTACCCCAACATTTATGAAAAATGAATCCGTAAAATAAATAATAATTTCTGCCATTTAGACCTTATCTAGGAAGATTCTGGACTTCATACGAGGTTCAGATTAACTCCCAACACCACTGTAAAAATCACTTTACCACACAGCCTCAGATTGCACTTAATGCAACATATTAAAGCGTTACACAGAGTTCCGTTTATCAACAGTTTTATCAAAAACTATAGCAGCGTGACTAGGTGAAAACGACCACCATTGTACTTCAGAGCAGAGAGGAGGACAGACAGAGCACCTGAGAGAGGAGAAAAGACAGATTAGTTATGGCTGAGAGGGAGAAAGAGAGAGAGTGTGAGAGAGTAGGGGGAGGTGAGAGGAGGAGGTGTGTGTGTGTGTCTGGGAGATCATTCCCCCTCTGCAATTAAAACAGCTGCCAAGGTTAATCTATGCCTGATCGATCACAGTCTTCTCACCCGTTCACAGTCTTCAGCTCGCAGTTCACACTGTCCATCTAAATGAAGTGTGTGTGTGTAGTGTTTCCCGGCAGGTGTACGCCTCACAATATCTGTGAACAACCACAGAGACCAGCAGAAAAGTGGCCCGACAGATGCACAGTTTTCTGCTTCTACGGGCAACAATAAGGCATGAAAAATCTAATCTAACAATATCAATAAACTGGATTTTCCAGTGTGTGCCAGAACTGTTTTCATAACATTGTGCCTTTTCCAAAATTATGCAACTTAAATCCAAAGAGCAGCGTCTGTTATGTTTATATTTATATTGACTTTATAGCTTATGAAGTTAAACTAATTTAAATAATGAGCATCTTGGGAAAATAGTGTTTTAATGTAAAAACACATTTGTTGCTTTGCTTGTAACTGCTTGCCAAATTGCTGCTTTTGGCTCAACTTGTTTGTTGGCACTATATTTTGTTTATATTATATTTATACTTACATATATATTTATAAAAATTATATTATATTTACTTGTATCAAAATCAAAATAGTTTAACTATCTGGTTCTGGTCACATGACCCAAAAGCTCATTTCTAGCAGATTTTTCTCCTTATGCAGCCAAAGCGCAACGATGTCGTCACCGTTGCACGACCGACAAAGATTGAGTTGCAGCGTGTTGTAGAAACAGCTGGGCTCCACCACAGCCGTATTGCTCATCAGAGCCAGCAGGTGTTCACACACCCTCACAAACACACACAGGCACATAAACACTAACATAGTGTCTCTATGATGCAGCCAAAGTACGTTTAATGATCCCTATAATGTACAAACAATCTAAACACATCTGTACCATTAGCTTTTTTTTACCTTCTGCTCATGAAATAAATGAAATCATGTCAACATTAATACAAGCTTGTGCCATTCAAATTTCTCAAAATTACTGTTATTTTACCAATATGTTAACTGAGGTTGTCCACACATCTGCTTTTATACAGGATTAGAGTGAAATAATTCCTCCTCTCACAGCCCTTGGATATATGGCATGACATCGTTCAAATCCTGTTTTCACAGCGTGTTTGTGTTGTGCTGCATTTCTGTGGACCGAAAAGGTTTCATAAATTGGTAAGAAAAACAAATGAGTCATTGTAGCAGCTCTCCAAATAAATGTAAATGTACAGAGTGAGGAAACATCACATTTCTAAATCTCTGCTTCACTTATCTAAAAAAAACAAATAACCCTTGGTAACCCTTGGAATAACACATCCGATGCCGGGAATGTGTGGTAAAAGTATTGGTTAATGGATTGTCTAACTAGTGAGGATGTCGGCTGCTTTGCACTTAAAGAGAAACACACCAGAAATGTGTGTGTGAGAAGAGCCGGGTCGGAATGGAGGCCATCCGTCAATACGAGTGTCCGTGCGAAACACAAGTGCTACATTTTACACAAGGTTGCGGATTCTATTCGCATGTGCTGCGGACTGCTGATAATGTCAGTCTGATGCTTTTCGTCTCTGGCGTGTCTGCAGACAGCGGCAAGAGACGGCTGCGAGACACCAGTGGGCGGGGCTTGGATGCAGTGCATGGCCTCTGTGTGCTCCCTGTCGCAATACAGTGTAAAATAAAAACAGGGTTCGACCGGTTTAGTAGGGGGTGAGGGGACAACTGTTCCAGTGGCGTTTGAGGATACGGAGGATGCACGGGTGCGTGCAATCTGCCCGGCAACAGCTGAAAGATAAAAGAGGATTGGACAACACTAAGTCTCATGTTCTCCTCTTTAACTTAAACTCTGCGGACCCGTCACACTAGCACGGGTTCAAGAGCGGGACCCCTTCTAATGCATTAATACATTCTCATTTTTTCTTAACAAATTAATCTATATGCAGCGGTGCAAAGTTGACCTTCAGGGTCAAGCTTTAAAAATTAAAACATGCATTCATTAAGCAAAAAAACGCCCAAAGCCTTATTTTTCTTTCTTATTCCCTAAATAAAAGCTTAGTGCCCAGGGCTCTTCATTTGAGAAGTAGGAAAAGTTGCTGTAGAGATGGAGAAAAAGTGAGAGATAGCAAGAAAAAAACACTGAAAAGAGGTTTGAGAAGTAAAGCGCCTGCAGATAACTCTGACAGCCATTGATTTGTATTTTGCAGGTTTCACTGCATTGTGTGATTGGGTTTGCGGTGTGACTGTGCTCTATTCCTCCAGCAGGGTCATCCGACACTTTCTTTACAGACGCCCTCAAAAGCAACACAATGGAAGATAAAGAACTGAAAGACGTAGTGAGAGAGCGCACTATGAAAGAGAAAAGGCTGCTCCTGTAGCTTAGTAGTCAGCGGAGCGTCGCGCTAGCAACGCAGAAACCAAGGGTTCTATTCAGAACAACTGCATTATGGGATTGTGAGTGATGGTGATTGGCCAGTGTGGACCTTATTACAGATGTAGTGATGCTGAAAATGGGTGCAGATTATAAACATGTTGAAAGCTAAGACGGGTGAAATAAGTTCAGCTCAACACATGAGAAGCACATCTGAAGTTTAACAATGCAAGAGATCGATTTTACAAGAACGTGTGGGCATATATTTTTAAAACGCCTGCATTAGTTAGACTCACAGTGAAGAGTTTGCTGACCTTCTATTGATTATCGAGTCAATAAAACTATTAGACTACTGAGTTTTCTCATCTGACAGTCCGTGTCAGGCAGAGCACAGTCGATACAGTAGTCAGCAGAATAGAAAATAACTGAGAACCCAACGGAGACTAAACCACAGTGTATGATTTATAACATCAGCCAGGTTAAAATAGCCTCCGTAATCCCATAATGCACCCTGTTCTTTGTCAGTAGGAACTGTTGAATGCATTAAACTCATGCGATGCCATTGTTTCCTCTCAGCTGTAGAGCCACAGTCACCCACACACAGGTACCCTAATGTTCAAAACTGAATGTATTATTACTGGTCATTGCAATACAATAGTTCATTTCAGCAAGCTTTTTTCTTTGTACTGTTAATACTGCAATAATTTAAACCTTGTAATTGCATTCAAAAGTATTTCACTTCAGTCTATTATCATATCAGGAATCCTGTTTCTCCTACATGGGTGATTTTCACACATTAATCTGGTGATCTTGCATGTCTAATCTTGTACAATGCGTGTATCATGAAAGATTCTCCTGTTGCAGCCACAGTGCTGATATGAGACCCTCAAAAGCTCCCTGAGAGACCAACCTGTGGTTTCAAGAGGTTAAAACAGACTAAGAACAGAGTCTGAGCATTAAAACAGCCTCTCACTGCCTGACTAACATCTGAAAAGGCAAAAACAGTAGGTGAATCTGAGCTTATTTTTAAAACTCTAGTCTTAGAACTGGATCTTAAATTTTAGCACCATTTGATTTAAACTAAAAACGTGGTGTGTGATTAAGCTAATACAAATACATATTTTGTATTTATGCTACAGGGTCATTTACTTGTGTAATAATACAGTCCAAAACTAGCCAAATACAAAAAAAACGCAGCTAACAGATGTTGCCAGAAAAATATATATAGTTTATATATTAAAGCCCAAAGACAACAGTTTCATTCATTGTGTCATTTTGTAAAAAGCCCTTTAATATGAGAAGATCACAGAGATGACTCCAGCAGAACCGGTTCTGCTCATTCCCAGCTAACTGATACGGGCGTTGGTGCCCAGACCAGGGCGTGAAGGTTTCAGATGCAGGAGTTGTGTGTGTGTGAAGGGCTTACGGGTGGTGGTGCTGGTGGGGCTCGGCACCCAGTTCTCTGTGAAGTTGACGTTGCACATGTTGGTGCTGCAGCAGCAGAATCTGTAGGTGCCGTTTTGGATCTGCGACGGCGTGGTGGTAACCACGCAACGGTCGTCATGGCAGTCCTGCTGGTCGCCAATGTAAGTCCAACAGCCTGTGATAAGAAGATGCAGATGGTTTGTGTGTGTGATGAGAAAAATAATGGATGGTTAAAAAAATGTTTAATGTGAAACCAAGTGTGTGTGTGTGTGTGTGAGGCAGGTTTGTGTGTGTTGTGGGAACCAGCCAATGGTTTACCCATGCATCACAGATGAGGATTATCACAGAATCATCACTTAAATTATGGTTTATCACAGAGTACGAACTTCACATCAAAGAATTTGAACTATAACACAATACTGCTATATTACTTTTATAGTAATTTCTGGTTGTTACTATCAACCATAATTGCATAGAAAAGATGTACGTGATATTCAAAATGAGATATTCAAAATGATTAAAATGTTTTAAAATGTTACATTTTGTTGTTAATTCCACATTAAACATAAAAATCTTTGGAGTAAATAATGACAGGTATAAAAACCTCAAAACATTTTGGAAAAAATAGCAAGTCACTTTGAAATGAGTGAATAATGACAGGTCTTTTGTTTTGGGTGTACTGTCCCTTTAAGAACACTCAAGTATAGGAAGGTTCTGACAAGTATATGCTATATAAAAAGTGTGTGAGACCTTGTTTGACGAGGCGGATCTCGCCGTCGTGTGTTTTCTCCCACAGGCCGTAGCAGCGGCTGCTCTTGCTGCACAGGATGGTGTTGTTTTCTCTGCTGATGTGCCAGTCACCAGCCACACTCTGTTCATCCACCTGCTGGTGCTGGTCATTAAACGCACACTCCCTCTCTCTCTCCTCGCTCTGAGCAGCTGTGGAGAACAACATGACATAAAAAGATGAGAATATGAAGAGAACACACACACAACTAATATTTGGCAGCAACGCTTCCTGTAGGCCTACATATGAAACACAGTGTGGAAAATCAAAATAATCATTATTTATACCAAAGACCCTTTAGGGCAAGTCAGTCCACTGGGCGGCCATCTTTGTACCGCCCCCGGGCTGCTATTTTATGTTGGTAATAGGCATGTAAGTGTAGCTCATATCTGCTTGAAATTCTCAGAAATTTGTGGTTAAGCTTGGTCTCAATATCGTGTCAAACTGCCCTTTTGGTTTAAATGAGAAAAACAACATTTACCACCCAACCATTAATCAACCCCTCCCCAAAATAAAAGACTGCACTGCCATTAAAACAGCCCAAATGGCAACTACAGTTCATTTCTCTTATACCATTTAATAGTCTGTCTTCTCAAGCTTACATCCCCTCTTTGCACAAACCGATCTGAAATGACTCCAAAAAACAGGCACAAAGAATTCCTCAGAAATCACACTGATCTCTGCAAAATCCAAACAAATCTCATTCAGACCTGCTTCCCTCTACCAAGGATAGTGTAGTACTTTAAACTTTAGCAATATTTCATCATAAATTCTTTCCACAGAATTGCACAAATCCCCCGCAAGCAGCAAAGAACAAAACATTTGCACAGAACATGTGTAGGCTGATTTCAGTCCTCTGTAAACAACTTCCTGTCTTGAGAAAGTTAAAGAGTTCAATCTCTGCAGAAGATAATCAGGTTAATGTGGGAGTGTATTCCTGATCCATACTTGAACCCTGATTAATCGGATGCAATAAGAGGGGCGGAGATCTCAAACGATCCGATTGCTTTATACAGGGAGCTTTACAACAGAACACCTGGGGCCTCCCTTGCACCTGCTGCTCCCTAACACACACACACTAACAAACAGAAATACACACACACAAATACACAAACACAAATTCACACACAAATACACACACAAATACACACACAAATWCACACACAAATACACACACAAATACACACACACTCACATWAAAACTGCATTAGAAGTGATTGTCATGACGACCCAGGAAGGGAGAAGGAATCAACAGCAAACTGCGTCTACGTGCAGAAAACAAACCTTTACAGCAATGTCGTGTGTTTAGAGAACACAAACTGTGATGACTGATAAGGGCCCTAGCCGACAGTACTGCCCTCATTTCCATGACTAGAGCCAGCGGGGCTGAATTTTGCTGTCGGCTGATCGCAATCTCCACTGCAGCTGGTCTGCGCTCGCCCCAACTGTATCCAATGAATTAATTCTCTCTCTCTTTCTCTAGCAGTGTCATGCAAATTGCAAAGCCGGCGTCTGACTAACCAAGAGAGAGAAAAATCATAATGGCATTCGTTTAACAGGCTTGGTGAAGTCATGGATCTCTCATGGATTGTATTCACGTTGAGACAAGTGATCGGGGAGGAGAGAAACCCCACGGCAGCATCATCGCTGCTCTCAGAGCAGGGAGAGAAAGAGAGGGAGAATCACCGCTGTATGGCTCAGAGGGAAGCTTTGTCTGGTACTCTACAGGGGTGAAGCCTTAAACGGCCGCACCAGTTTGTATCACTGCGCTTCCACACACACCAGCCAGCGGTCATGCGAGGCTGGATTAATGCGTCCTCTGCATAGCTGTGGCTGCCTGAGCTGCAAGACTCCTTATTATACCAACCAAGCCTTAATCTAAAACAGGGCAGCTCAACTCTAGACCAAGGGGCAAAAACATACTTAAACACAAGTGGAACAAAAATAGCCTTATGTAGGCGTGCCCTTTCTGGAGACAACACAGGCCGTAAAAGACTCTGATTATGCGGCGATGCTTCCCAATTACAGGGTAAAAAACAGGAATCCATCTCTGCTACTCTCTTCCTCTCGAGTGCCTGCGCTTTGCCTCACAATCTCTGTTATCTGCGTGTCATTACAGTGTATGACTGTGGGTGTAACTATACGTACATGTTGACTGAGTATCGCAAGCCCCGTCTTTGTTTTAAAAGGCACAGAGACAGGTTGCCAGGCGCTGCGGTTTCCTGTAATTTGGATGATAAACTGCGCTCTTGCTCTACAACACAGGGGTGGAGGGGAACAAGGCCAGCCTATAGCAGATCCTTCAGATCCAATCACAATGCAGCACATGGCAAAGGAGAAACATCAGAGCGCTTTGGCTGGCTGCAGAAAAACACCCCAGGCTTTAAGCTGCTCAGAGTTGTGCTGGAGAACAGCAAGACATGCAGTTAAAACCTCCATAACTCTGCTGACAAGACCAGCGTGAGTTTCCAAGCTGGCACAGCCTGGTTCTTTTAATGGTTAATGCTGGTAAAACTGGTGAAGAGGGTCCACCAGCATGGTCTCTCACATGATAATGTTTGATCTAGGAAGTCCTGCTGATGGTTAATTTAGTTAAGTAACCTGCTGGGAACAGCAGTACTCCAGCTACAAACACATACACAACATATGCTGGTCCTTTCAGTAAGGTTACCACTGGCCCTGGCAACATCCTTTTTTAAACCATACAGTTATGTAATGGCCAGAAACAAGTATTTTTATGCAGATGCATTTAGCCACACAAACCCAATTTCATGTGACATAACTTTTTAAAAAGTGGCAGACAGAATGTTTTAACACAAGACCAGTAAACTTCACATTCTCAGCTCAATTACCTGAACTGAAATATGTTTGGTGTAGCAAAACACCAGTCTAGTATTTGTGTAAATTATGCTTTCTAGCCCAAGGACATTTCTTAATTTAATGTCTATTAAAAAATTAACTTAGGAAATATATTCTTTAAGATATGCTGTCATTCTGCTGACTAGATCAAAAAATAATTATTTACCAGCTGCTGTTATCCAAAGCAACATCCAGTGCATTTGTTACAGTCAGGGGAGTTAGTGTCACTGTTAGAAATGTCATCCCCCTTCATGTTGGTTAGGGTTTTTCTTTTTCCAATCTGGAGGAGATTCCAGCTCCATTCTACATGTTGAGTTGAAACAAATGGCTTCGCCTTGCCCCCTGCAAAGAGTGCTAAAAAAATATATATATATTTTTTTTTTCCTTCTAAAAGATCTAATAGACATTGTAGAGTCAGAATGTGAAATCGGATATCCCTACATTCCCCTACAGTGCAGCTGGGAGTTTTTTCATGTCATGATTAATTCATCTTTCATCAGCTCGCTCCGTTCTATCCGGATAAATTGAGGAGGCAGCCAGACACGCAACACACACACTTCCGTTCATACTTCTGAAAGGCTCTGCTCTGTGTTTTGTAGTAACTCATGTCTGCTGTGTACTGGAAGACATTTTCTCAACCTCTAGGTGGCAAAGTGCTCTGTGCTTCAACGAGAGAGGACAGAAAAATGGAGGGGGAGATGAGAAGGGGATTGTGGGATTGTTTTCGGGGTAACGGAGGCAGTCTGTACCAGTCTGCCTCTGCCCTGCTACTGTTTGTGCACGACTCAAGGTTAGCGCTACTGCTTAGAGGACTGTCAGCGTATTCCCAAGATAAGGCTGAACTCTGCCTCACTAAAGACCTTCAGGCCTATACTGGTCCTCCCCCTCCGGTCTTAAAGAGAAAGCACAGACCTAAAGCTTATATACCAGGAGAAAACAAAACAGGGCTTTGCCATAAAGAATACATTGGGCTTAAAGGACTACACAAACCTAAGCTGTGTGCTAATCGTGATTAATTTATTGCGTCTCCACCAAGGCCAGACCCTGAAGTTGCGTCTGCCAAAAAGCCAGAGGGCCTGTGACCGTTTCCTTTAGAGTAGATTATCTGAGAGGCTGGCGCTGGCCCCATCTCCTGCCAAACTCTCTTTGGACATTGAAGCTGTCAGGCTGGTTTTCAAATACAGGAAGACACAGGGTGGGTGGGGGGGTGGTTTGCTGGCAACAAGGGGACCAGAAAAAACCTCACTCCATTTTGGCCCCAGAGAACTCATGGTGTAATAAAACGAAGGAGGTGGTTCAGTGAATCCATCTGGCAGGGCAGAACTATGCAGGACCATCAGGTATTCAAATGGCATCCTGGTGTAACATAAGAGCACATGTTCCTGTTAAGGAACGCATTAAAGAAGCATCAGTCAGCCTTCCCCTAATGAACATTTATCATACGTAACCATAGTTTCTGGTGTATTAGACTATGGAAACTAAAGGGAAAACCATGGATAGTTCCTCATTGCCATGTTACATCAACTTGTTGAATAAACTCTAGCAGCACCAATTGCAAATTAAACCGCAATAAATTCCAAACAGGTTTCCCCAAACACAAACATTTTCAGAATGAATACAGATTAAACAAAGTCTTTCTAAACTATAAAGGCTTGATCCTTGAAGCAAGAAATTTATCTTTATCTTAAAATAAATCGAAAAGCCATTAATACTGCAACAGCAATTACAAGCCATGAGGATTCTCTCAGCAGTGACAAAACACAGGAGACAGCAACAACAAACCCGCTTATTAAGGGTTTCAGGTTTTTATATGGAGCTGCAGCTTAACACGGTAACATCTACTGTGCCTGAGGCGTGAGGCCAAAGATAAGATAAAGAAAAAACACACAGGAAAAATAACAGAATTACCGTTTAGAGTCTTTGTCCTTTTACCTCAGCACAGATTGTGTTCATTGTGCCTTTGTGTATTCGCCTAATCAAAGCTGCGTTGGAGAAAACACTGCAGTCCACCGAACACACATGAGACTCGGCTGCAGGCTAATACATTTAAAATACATGAAAATTCAGTCTAAAAAGCTTTTAATGTCTGTGCTATCTGGCTTAATATCCTTCAGAAAACAAAAACAGCCCTCTTGATAATTAGCAAACACCAGCCGGAGAGCATTTTATTGAGTCAAACAGAGGCCTCAGAGTTTGGCTAAAACGTGTGTGATGCTGTATGGTTTATTAATAATAAACAATGTCTCATCCTCCCAGTCCAGTATATTTATCTTATCTATCTACCTTCCTACCAGGACACCAGCTTTCTGTGCCTGGACAATAACATCTGCTTCACATCACAGTCATCTCAATAAGATTAACAGGATTCATTTGGAAACAGAAGAGATGAAGATGGATAAAAGTGACTAAAACGTGGTCGTCATCTTACAATGTCTGCTTCTACATACAGCTGCAAGAAATGTTATTTCTAATAATCAGTGATAAAAATGTATTTGATTAATCAGTGAATTATAATCAATACACACAAAAATGGCATAAAAATAATGTTTTCTGTGCACAGCAAAAAGACCAAAGTAATCAATTTTTATTTTTTTATTAGTGATTCTTATCAATATAAACCGAATATTTGTTGCAGCCTAACTTCATAGTAAAGAAATAAAACTCAAATGGGCCGAATTTTAAAATGTGATTGTTGTTGACATTAAAATGTGATTGTTGTTGACTTTGACAAGTGTGATATTAGTGTGCGCAGGGCAGTGGTTGTTGAGGGCCTATCAGAAGTCTTGCTGCAGTTAGTTTCAAGACTTTGACTTCTGGGAATTTGAGCAGTATATTACCGCAAACCCTGGATCTGCTTGTAGCTATGAATGCAGATGAAGATGGAGTGGTTTCCCCTGAAATTTCCTCTCTGAGGACAATTCTAACTGCTTCATTAATGTCTATGGATAACTCATGCCTCAATTTCATGAGTTTTGTTGGCATTTGCCCTGCAGTGAGTCACTCACAGTGGAACACAGGGATGTTTACACAAGAGTGGCCCGTAAGTCAGTCATTAATCACATGTGAGGCAGAAACTTCTTCCTTCCGAACGGTCAATGCAATTTGGCAAAACAACTCCACAAGACAAATGAGAGTCACAAATGTACTGCAATAACCACTTCTTTCTGCTACCAAATGGATATCATAAAGTTCAGACAAAGTGTTTTGTGTGTAAACAGTAACACTCTATTGTCGTTAATAAATGCAAATCTGTGTTTGTTCACCAAGCTTTGGAAATAAACAGATGTCATTTTAAAGGAGAAACTAAGACGTTGGCGTAGTCAAATGGCAGCCATTATCATATTTTATATGTGAGAGGGGATTACATGGTACACAACAAGGCACTCTGACCAGAAACTTACAAAGAACAACAGTGAACCTAATAAACAATCGTGACCTCTGACCAGACCCTCTGCCTAGTGTTCAGATAGCTGGCAGTGAGATGGGTACCATGCCGTGTGTGTGTGTGTGTCTATGCCCAGACTTTGGGGGGTTAAGGGGGGAGCAGCTAAGTCTGTCTGGACCCCTCCCTCATTCTTTTTTCCTGACATGCCCGGCTCTCCCTTAATGCCAGGGGGTCCTAAAGCTGCTTTAGCCAATAGAACACTAGTCTGTCTCTGTCTGTCTGAGTAAACTTAGGCAGGAAGGATTGGGCTGCTCTGAGGGTGGTTTGGGCACAAGGTTAGTTCAGGGCTCCAGAGCTACTGACCAACGATGCAAAGCCAAGCTGGAGAAACAGCCATTTTAAATCAGACAGTCCGGACTCTCATTTCTGATTGGATGAGCCAAGTTAAAAAGAAACACACCTGTGACCACATATTTAATTTTAATGTGACAAGTTGCTACAGTGTTTGATGACAGGCTAAGGAAAAATATTACACTGCAAATGAAATATTTTTTCTGATTATTATTAATAAATCAAACAAATTCAAGTTCAACAAATATTTAGCTGTTTTATATTGCTGTTAATATACTGCATTTCTATTACAATAAGTCACTATTAATAGCAAGTGCCCCTCAGAAACAATATTTTAACAAAAGTCATTTTTGAAATATTTGAATTATTGAATCAAACAGTATTGCACTGATTGTTTTGTCGTGTTTCTATCTGCTAAGCGTCTGGAAGCGTCTCCACAAAATCAACTAATCACACATTCTGTCTACCACATTCTGAATGAATAAACAGCTGAAACTACATTTATATCTAAATAAAGGAACATATCTACTTTAAACAGTAGACAGACAGAAAAAAGGGAACAACTAGACCACTAAACTACAGTGTTGGAACGAAATTTGGTGCTATAGGGTACATTTCATATAAGAGATACATTTGCCAAAGACAGACAGCATCATGGTTTTATGTTGCCATGGGGTAACAGATTAAATGCACTTATGTGCATTTAACACTAGAGCGCTATCCCATCAACCAGTGTATCGCCCAGGAAACAGACATCACATAGTTAAGTCTGGTTTCTATGTCTAGGTAGCTGCTGATGTCTGTCATAACCACACACAGTCAGAACATGTATGGAATTAAAATACGCAAGCACACACACATAAACCTTAAGGTGAAGTAAGGTCACAACAGCCAGTGAGACGGTATCTTTACAAAGCAGTGGCGACCTGGAAAACATGGGTTTGCGTTTAGGAGCTGTAGGCGTGCACCCTTACCCAAACTTTTTCCTCTTCGTTTGCGTAGGAACCAGACATGTTCCTAACTTCCTGCTGCCAACAGCAGCTGTAAAACCCACTCTTGTGTCAACTCATCAAATGTGGCGCCATTAATTGGTTTGACGATTGTGAAACATTTGTATGAAGTGCCTCTTGCGGCTAGCTTTCTCAATTGACTTGGCACAAGATCAACAAGAGAACCAGACAAGATAAAGGCGAAATCTTGCAAAAAAACGCTCAAATAACAAGGAAACACTTCCTTCTACGGCTCAACTGTCACCTCACCTGCAGGAAGCCACCAGAGGTGCGGACACACCCTGTACGCCACCGTCTTACTCTGAGCACTAAAAACAATCCCTCAGTCAGACTCCTACCTCAACAAGCCATTACATGCTCCGCCTGAAGCTAACAAGTCATTTTACAATAGGGGCCTTTTTTATTGGCTAGACAGCAGCGTGCAACATTTCTGGGGCAAGTGATGACAGTAAACAGCCATTAGCATCTGTTAGTTCTACAGACCTCCATCTTTTCAGAACATCAAGAAAGATGAATAAACACATATAATCCTGGATATGAAGAGATGCCAAGCGTCATTAAGGACGGAAAGTCTTAATAAAGAATATTCATTAGCGGGGAGGAAGGAAATTAATGACCGTTATGAAGAATGCTGATGAGCTTCCAAAGGAACCAGAACAGAGAAAAGAAACTTCATTTAGCTTCATCCTGCCACACACAAGCGACGCTCTAATTAAAAATAAGATCTGAGAATTAAAGTCATGCGTGGACATGACAGCCTATAGGGTCTTATTTCATTGCTGTTGCATATAGGCTTTACTGGACATTGACGTGGTCTGAGCACCTGTTCTCTCAGTCAGCTCTTCACAGTGCACATTTCCTCAAATCCTCCACACCTTCATCCATCTGCTCAATAGAAAACCTGGACCTCACAACTAATTGCATCACTGGAAGCAACACATCAATGCTGGAGCAACCCTCAGTTATCCACCTGCAGATCTGTGTGCTAACTGCTACATTTGAGCTAATTTTGTTATACAGTCACCACCAGCGTTTCTTCTAAGCTGTGCGTGTACTTCCAAAGTGGCTTCCATGCAAAAGCAAACAAAACATTGTGCATTAAACAGATTTAAGAATTTGTATGAAAAAGCTAAATGGAAAAAACAGGATTAGCTGGATTCCGTCTGGATGTTCATTGATTGGAATTCAGCATGGAATTTAGGCTGAAACAATCCCTAAGTGTGAAGGCACAGCAACTAGAACTTTCCACTAGAGAAAAATAAGTCAAAAATTGGTTGGTAGCAAGTGTTTCTGCACCTGCTCATAACAAAAACTACATTCTGTGGTTCCCCAAGATCTAAAGTGTAGCTAGAATCACCATTTTGGTGGTGAATCACCAATCACAACACAATCTAATGAAAGGTTACAGCCACATTGTGCCAACAGATGTAACCAGCCACCTGATCCTTTAAAAACCCAATTCATCTCTATTGTGGCAGTCAGATCTGAGCTTTGGAAAGTTTCGCATGGCTTTTATGCAGTCAGTAACTTCTCACGCTTTCATGACAGCAAATCGTTGCCTCAAGGCCACAAGCTGGGCTCAATAAAACAATGCTGGAGCTGGAAAGGAGAAGGTCAGCTAAGCTCTTGTGGGACAGCCACTATTTATAGTCCAATCCTACATCTGAATGACACGGAGCCAAACTCGAGTAAAGCCTCAGAAATCACGTCCGCAGAAATAAATCAGCTCTCAGTCCACCATTTACACTTCTGAGGTTACGGTGAACATTCACATGCAAAGCCTCAACTTTTAACTTCCTCTGAGGGGCTGGGAGCAAGCGAGGGTCCCAGCGAGGACAATAGCCCAGATTTAGGCCTGTCCCACAGGCTCCTCAATAAATGTGGAACGGGCTCACAGCAGTATTTAGTGTTAAAACACACAAATCAGGCAAAAAACTTTTAAAGTAAAGAGACTTTAAAATGCACATTCTAACGCAAAGGTTACGTTTGACGACAACCAACAGATCTGTGAGTTTATGAGATGGAATCATGATGAAACATGACATTGGGTTCCAATGAAACAGACGAGTCTACCGCAAGATAAAATTATGATGCTGTGATTTATTGGCAAGCGGTAATGTAACAAGAAGCAGCCTTTTATCGCACATTACTGAGGAGACTGTGAGCCTCTGGCTTCTACCGCGAATAGAAAGTACGTATAATAGCAGAGTGAGGAAAGTAATGCATTAGAGCAGTGAAGGTGAGATACAGACGCCAGTCACTGAATGATTCAAACTCAAAAACACTTTCGGAAGCTTCTGTATACAAACTAAAGAGAGGTCAAGATGTCAACTGCACAATACTGTTGCCTTTAAAGTTAAAAAAAGTAAAGACACAACTTTTTTTCTTTAGCATGTTGAGTGTCCTTAACAGACTTTAAAGGATGTTCACAATCGCGTCTTGCACATTTAAGTGTGTTATTGTAAATGCAGACAATAAATTAAAAAAAAGAGAGCAACACGGTCACGATGCTCATACAGTGTGACACTCATTCTTTCAGATACCCAAAAGCTACAATGAGCTGAAAAAAATCTCCACTTCTCAGAATGCAACAAGCCCACTGCAGGTCATGTGACAACAACCAACCAATCAGCTTCATTCTTTCTGTAACAATATTGAAAGCTTTGTGAAAATCATAGCATAAAAAAATCTTTTAGCAAAGTTACTGCTAGAGATTTTTGATGCTGGAAATCCATGTATACTTTACTGAAACCTCCTCGTAGTCATGGAGAGTGTGGCTCATGGTTGCTTAGCAACAGTAGACGCCACAGGAGCACAACCTCCCGGGAGCTTTGGAAAGAAGGAGAAAGAGGCACACCCAGCGTTTTCCATGCATTTCTAGATGCAATAACAGAACGACCTGTTAGACTTTCAGCATGCAAAATAATACATACAGTAAAAAATACAGAAAATACATTGGTCATTTTTAGCTCAACACTTATAGTATCATCTACAAAACTACAAAATAGGCCAGTGAGAGCTACTAGAAATTCAACAGTCATAAAATTTAAATTTATGAGAGTATTACATTAAGATACAAATAGTTCTTTGTAAAAAGAAACTGCTTCCAATCATAATCCATACAATTATTTTATAATTATTTTATACATGCACATTTTCTTACACATAAATACACAAATAAAACCAGTATTATAAAGTTACCCAGTCGATTAATCATTCCGATAGCCAACCAGCTAGCTTTGCACATGCCTAGTATGTCAGTTCTTTCCTTTTAGTGTTGTTAACTGCTTAGTCACACAGGAAATAAGCCAAATACGCATTAAAGAGGATGCAACTAAATGGAAGATGCCAAGAATAGGGTTAACTGGATAAATACAAACATCTTTTACCACCAGAAACCTCACGCTGGCTCATGAGACGAATGTTTTTTGAAAAGTGTGAGATTTTAGTGTCAGTACAAGGAGCACAGGCCCACCCTTCGCATTTACGGTGAGAAATATGAACTCACACTAAGCTCCGGCCTCCCCTGATTGACGACTGGGAATTTGATTACGTGCCAGTTTTGAACAGACACACTGGGCTGTTTCCCCCCCACCACCAGCAGCATTCACACAAATGCAGACGTATACGGCCTTATACCAGCGTTTGTGTGCTTTTCAATGAGGAAGACGCAAGCTTAATCTTTCCCATTTATATTTCAAGCCCCAAGGAGGTGAGGAAGTAAAAAAATGTCAAAAGGTAAAAGCCTACAAGAAAAATAAGCTTGTCTTTTAAAGCGCAACAGCCTCATTCAAAAGCCTGAGGAGGATTACAGAGCAAAAGCGGCCCACAGACATCCACAGCTCAACAATAAAAAAAGAAAAAAGTTATTTTTCTCTCAGTTCTCCTTTGCACTAATTTCCCACCTCCTTCTTTCTCTCCTGTACCTTCTCGTTCTATTGCGCCCTCATTCACCCCCCCTCCCTGCAAGTTTCCAATGAATACCACACAGACTCACATCTGAGTGGCTGGCAGGATTCCAGACTCCAGTAATGCACTAATGAGTATTTGGAGACTCCCCTCAGCACTGCCGACGCCATTTGGGACATGAAAGGGACAAAAAGAAAAAGGGAAGAGGAAAACAGAGAGAACAACATTGGCTGACCTGGTGGACTACAGTACAGTAATTTACTGTAGCTTACAGTTTCGTAACACATACATTATATACATCACGTATTCATGTATACATTAACAGACAGACACATTCAAAGTCCATGATGTTGCACTACCAGCCTGACATATGCTTCTGCTAAAACAAACACACACACACTAAGACACACACACACACACTAAGACACACACACTTACACCATACAAAAGAACAAAGACTTGATGAATGGTGCCAGCTAACACAAAAATAAAAACGTTAGACAGGAGAGACATACAAACATAATGTCGTGCAGGAGCCCAGCAACAGGTTATGATGGTCAACTAGTTTTACAACAACTAACTAGTCAATTAATGAGACTGACTATTGATTTTATCCAGTGACTTTAGTGATTTATTTAATAGTGGTGCTGTAAAGATAATTATTTAAAAGGTGACAACAGTGGAAAACACAAAGATTTCGTGTCTCTGGGCACTACTAACTGTAAAACTGTAGTCATCCTGACACTGCAAACACCGCTGTACCAAACAATTCGGCCAAAAATTTTTCACTACCTTAATGACAGATTTAAAGAACTACTGCGGGAGTTTACCAACAGAGCTGGAGAAGAGGTTGAGAAGAGAATGAATGGACGAGTACTAAAAGAAAACAGCATGAATCATACACAGTAAGTGTGCGTGAATCACAAGTTTATATTACTCTCTCGCTTCAACACCTCTCAGGCCCTGTTCTACGTTTCTATGTTTTATTATCAGGTCAGTTTTACTCCAGATTGTGTAAAGGAGTTTGCATCACATTATTTTGTGTTTATATTGTGCTGTATTTCTATAACTGACTAAACCTGCCTAGATATTGAATTCTCTGTTGAAAGTAAAAGCTAATAAAACAGCAAATAAAATGACACTTCTCCATAAAATGAGCTGAATAAACGTGATTGATTGCATAAAACCTAAAGCACTTTCATCAAGGCAGACTGACAGCCGGATGAGAGAAGCAGACAGGTTTAGTGAACTAAAATGTTGTGATGAACAGGAGATTGAGGAGGGTGGTCCGATGAGGGTGGGAGGGGCGAGACACCCAGACTTAAGCCCCTCAGACGCCAACCTGTTCTGGATGAAGTGTTTGAGCCGTGGAGCTGTCAGACACGCCAGCACACCCAAAAAAACTGACTACAGCAACCCCAACAATGGATTAAAACAGTGAGAAATGAAAGTAAGGCTCTGATCACATGACTTTTAAATGTAATATTAAAAGCCGTTCATTCATTTGCATGAGATTAAAGTCCTAGTTCTTCCAAAATAAAAATTCAGTCCTGTTTAATTACATTCATGTTGCTTTATAGCTGTTTGACTATCATTCCTGTAAAAAAAACTAGTAATAGTGTATAAAAAAAAGTAATAATGGAAAATGTACTGTGCAAATGTGACTTTTTTTTGTCAAATTCCTAAACAACAATAATAGAAGTCTATAGCACTACATGATCTTATGTGCTAAATTCAAAGTCTTATGAAACACATTTAGCACCTCAGACACATTACATCACATTTGACAGCTACATAGAAAACCTAATGTGACATGTCTAATAGACTGTATCTGAATGGACCCCCATTCATTTTTAAAGATGTATTTTATGTAGAAAATAGCCATTTAAGATTTTATCATTTCTCTATTTGTGTTCCAGACACAAAGTATTTTGGATCCAAAGTATTTTGGGTTTGGAAAAACAGGCTTTCATTATGAGAAGCTAGTTCAATTTAAGTAATTTTGCACTTTCTAACTCTACTACCCAATTGTTGAGGCCTGACGCCTGGAATTATCCATGCAGATCAGAGCCCAGCTCAGCCAGATGGTGTCTCTGCCTCCATCTATCACACCCCATTGCAAGACTCAGATTAACAATCTCCAGACTTGTTTACCCATCACCAATGAGAAGGAAGTCCAGGATTATCCTTACAAAGGATCAGAAGGTTCGTAAATGCAGGGAATGAGGGAATTAAAACTCGCTGAACGTGCAGAAACAGCAGATTTTTGTCATCACTATGGGAACCTTCTGTAAGTAGACTCTACTACTCTATATAAAAGAATGGCCAGTAGAGACGAGTGTAAAGATTGTCACGTCCGCCTTTCTCCTGGACAATTACAGAGACAGTCAGTAATTAAGGAAACTCCTGCACACCCTTAAGCTAATTAACAAGGTGAGGGACCTCGATACATGAGCACCGCCACATTCCAAAGAAACCGCTTAGCTGGTTATAAAGATATGGAGCTGCGCCATAGAGAGGACAACTACATGACTAGAAACCAAACAATGCATGCAGGCTAGGTTTTGTAAAACACCATCAGCTATCAAAGAACATTGTGTCAAAGCACAATGGTGACCTAAAAGAGCACAATTGTTGCATCCTAATTTTAGTTTCACTTTTGTTTTCCAGGCAAGTATCTAGCTGAAGAAGCGGAGAGTTCTGTGAACAGAAGATATATACCATTAGCGGCTTACTAAGCTTCCAATGGGTTTGAAAGTTGCATAAATCGCAAGAAGGGTCTGACAGCAACAGCCTATTTTAGTCACCAGAAGAAAAAAAACGAGGGCTGAACCTGGACCCCATTAAAATGTAAATCTTCTACACGTTCCCTCAAATTCTGCTACACCAGTTTCCTAAATTGTTAATGGCTTTGGCTGGAGGTCAAGGCACTGAGTTAATGTTGATGTTGAACGTGTCAACAGTCATCTTCCGCTGGGACGAGGTGTGTTTGCTCATAAACCCCAAAGAGAACTGCAATAAACATAATTTACCCGGAGAACACACACGGCAGGCTTATTACCAGGAGTTCAAAATGTTATACAATAATAACCTCAAAGGAACACGGTTCACAATCCATATTAACATGCAGCACACTCTTTCAATACGAGCCTTATATGCACCGAGAACCACACAGCAGGTGTCATGCGGGCTTCTCCGTCAACACCAAAACAGGATCAGGGGAGTTTAACGGGCCGCCGGGTTTGTCATGTCTTCAGTTTTTCCACTAGCTTTGCTCGGTAAGGATTGCCGTGTGACTGTGACAGAAAGCAACTCAAAAGGCTTCGGAACTGAGCCTCTGACCACAGAGAAGGCTGTGCCAGGGTTTTGAAATACCCCTCTACAAATACACCTCCCTTCCAGAGAGCTCCGGTTTGCTCTTGCCTCTCGCCACCCAGACATGTAGGCGCTGCTGGCAGGAGAATAGGTCCCCTCCCTTCACTGCAGTGGGTACGAGAGGCTCCGGCAAGCTTTCCTAACACAACACAGCTCAACTCTGTGGGGTAAAGTCTGCCGGTCCAATGCATGGGTGTTTACAAAAGTCAGCTTTTTCCAAATATTGAGAGGTTTGAACGCATGTGTTAAAGGAGAAATTGACAGTATTTTTCTTGACTTGATTAAGACTTACAGACACGGCTGTGCAATAATAAAAACAGTTACCTAAATGATTATTCAGTTTTGTGTGGCGCAGACAATTCAGAAGCAATTTTCCACCGTTCGCTGACCATTCATTGATGTAACAAATCAATTCATCAGAGCTGCATCTGTTATTTCAACATAACAGTGTAAACATCTCCATATTTCTGAAAGCAGCACAGCGGTGCTCAAAGACAGCTGGGGTAAAGAGGAACACAGCAATAGAGAGAAGGTGGCAGACAGCCAGAGGAGAGAGAGAGACTGCATTTTAATGTGTGCTAGCCTGTGTGTGTGTGTGTGTGTGCGTGTGTGTGTGTGTGCGTGTGTGTGTGTGTGCGTGTGTGTGTGTGTGTGTGTGTGTGTGTGTGTGTGTGTGCGTGTGTGTGCTGGCACTCCCTGTGATTCTTATTCTGCCAAATTTGAATTATTGTTAATTAAAATTTAAAACAGACAAACATTTTTTTTTGAAGATTCTAAAGACTTTAAAATTAGAGCAGCAGCACAGTTTTCCATCTTCAATACACCATCCTAATAGCAATTTTTTTTATAATTTGCAAGGAATTTCAATGGAATTGCCCTTCTTATTTTTTAATCCTTTAAAAATAAACTAAATACATTAGCACAGAAAACCAGAAACCTATTCTAACAACAAACTATTATGTTTGAAAGTACAAACTATTCTAACAACAAATTAATACGATTAATCACGATTATGCGATTGTTTATGGCACTGGGCCTCTACAATACATCATTATGCAAAAATGCATCTTTATGGAAAACTTGGACTTATGGAATTTAGTTTAAGGAAGTTCCGTTTCACAAGTTACCAATCCCTAAACAAACAGTGATGGGGTTTAACATGTCAGCCCAACAGTCTCCTCATATATAAAAGGTTTAAAAAGAACAACATTTTAAGGTTAAGCAAATAAAACATGTCTGTAAGAAACAGTGATACAATAAATTCAAAGGGTTGTACTCGGTCCAATCTCACTTCAATCTATTTTCTATTTAGCGGAAATGATGTTTTGCTTTGAAAAAGCATCTTTTTAAAGGTTTGATTGACTATGGAATCCACATTTCATCTGGTTGAACAGACTGTCCTGACCTTACAGCTACGTTTTAGTTGACATAACTAAGGTCCATATACTATAACATACACCAGACTATCTGTGCAGACTGTCGTTGGAAGGTTAAAGGGAATGTATATTTTCTGATATTGCAAACAGCACAGCACACAGTTTCTGGTACTGTGCACCAGTGAATACTCGCTCACTGCCAGTGCCGATGTGTGTGTAAACCAATGTGTGTGTCACAACGTGCACCACCCAACTCTAAAAGAAGCTAAATGATGCAACACCCATAATCTGAAGTCATCGTTTTCTTAAGAAGTAAGCAATAAAAATAACAACACAGATTTAAGTGGCACTCAGAAACCTGTGTGAGCAATTAGACAAAAAAGGAGACAAAATTGAGAAACTGTCTGAATATAGAGTGTTTTGTGCCCCCAAGCAACACGAAGAAACGTGAAAGGGGCCATGTTACATTCCTTTGGTGAAATGATTTTTCAATTAGTGTGTGAACTGCGAGTCTACCAGACGAAGGTCTCAGATTCAATCAGTACAGCTGCAGACGAAACGCTGTGTGACTGTTGAGGGGGGGTTGGCGTCACCACAGGGGAATGTCTCTCTCTCTATCTCTCTCACTTACTCTCTCCTCCCCCTCCCCAGCCGCCTGGCCGTGGAGCCGACGAGAGACGCATTGTTTAGTCTAAATCCTGCTGGTGCAGGGCTACACACTCCAGACCCACACCACACATATGACAATACACACAAACAACAGAAAATGCGGTACGGAAAACAAACGAGGACCTCAGGAGCGTGAAACCTACACATTCTACGCTTTACATTGAAGTGTCACAGAGCAGATGCTGCATGTATGCCGGTGTACATGCAATACGTGAAACACAGACACAGCGCTGACATAGCAGACTGGCACGCAGTCCAGCCGGTGAGTAATACCAGCACACACACACAGACGCCTGTCGCAATACACACAAGCATACAATCCTCCCGTGCTGCACTGTAAATGCCAAAGGCAGTTTGGATAATTTGCAACAAGCGTATCTGCACAATCTGAGTACAAATCTAAAACGCTTGACAAAAAGGAAAAGCTTGACAGAGTGAGACAACCAGCTCCTACTTCCTGCCCTGCCCCCACAGACAGACAGGCAAATTCCTTAAGGCCGACAGCTCACACACGCAGACGGGTGGGGGTAACAAGTAACGCGCAGGGCAATACACATGCTGCTGCGGAGAAACCAGGGTACATTTCAAAGAAGATATCAAAAAGCATCAAGAAACATCACGTCTGCGCTAATTTGAGCTTGTGTTATTATTCTCCTGAGATAATCATCTCTGTTCATCAAACACAAAAAAATTAGAGTGACTGAAAACCTCAAAGGAAATGACATTAAGACCAGACGTTTGAAATGATGATTTTGTTCATTACCAAATGGTGTCCCAGCTAACTCTTCTGTGTATAAAAAATAGTCATCTTAACATAAAGGCATAAAGGCCATACTAGTCCAGTGATCCTAATACCACAGTGTCAACAATTATCACGTCCAAAATGAAACACAGTGGCACCACGGTAGTTTTTTAATACTGCATGCAGGTTAAAAATTTAATCTATTTATGTTTAAAAAAAAAAAAAAAAGTCACATAGCTGGTGGAATTTTGCCACTGTCAGTAAAATAAGATGCTGGTTTGGCAGCGAGATCACATACCCCATCCAAGATAAGCTCACTGGTGTGTTTAATACGGTGCACTAGCGGTTATCCAGCAACTGATGCACAGCACTGGATGCTCCAGCGAACATCCTTGACCAAGAACACAACACATTTCTTCATGGCTCAGCTAGAAACTCATTGCATGGCCTGTGTTCCCTTTAAAGTGCTATGCGGCACTGCTAACCCAGAGCATGAACTATCACCACAGCATTAATAGTCAGGTTACATTGTGTGTGTGTGACTGTATAATGAGAGCTGATGGTCTTAGCAAAGTGTGTGAGTTATTAACAATAACTCGCACACACGCTCACACACACGCTCACTTCCCCTTGCTCTTAATCCTCCCTACATTCACCAAACCATCCTCCTGTCCACTTACAGCAGATGCAACCGACTGCAGCACATCACAACACTAAACTCCCTGAAGTGTTTCTAACTACCCATCCATGGCTGAGCTTAAATCTAAATCACTGTGGCAGCTCCTAACGGCTCTGAAATGAGCTTGTGATGAGACCTTGAACCGGTTTACCAGCACGGCTGAGCCAGACCGCACTTTTAATTACAGTGTCTGTCTCCATTGTAACCTGATTGCATGGTCATACCTCAGCAGTCACAACCGCAGACCTGGAATCACATTCATCGCAGGACAGATGACGGTCAGAGTTCAAAGGGCGCAAAGAAAGACTGCAGTTCTATCACTTTAACTCAGAGACCCACTATGGACACGACGCCCAGCTGAACAGAATCTGTCAGGACATTTGATGCTCTCTACAGCAGGAACATACAGTACAAGAATGAATTTTCCCACTTCTGCTGCTGTGCCCCAGGGGGTCAGACCAGCGATTAAATTTTCCAAGATGAAATTGAAAATTATAGAATAGATGCTATGAGTCATAATTACCCTAAAAACAGCTTCCGAATTTAGTTCCATGAGCGTATTTCTCAAGACAATGTTCATTAATGAAATCTACATGCCTGGAATAAAATAATGGAGGACATTTTGTGGGTGTGCAAGACAAAACATTAAACTACAGCCAGACCAATACACCAAACGGTACCACCATGGCAATTTCAAGGAGTTTGGACTTGTGCTAGGGTAGTGGCATCACAGTCACCAAATTAACTTGAAGTACTATGTACATGTGAATATATGAATCATTTAGTAATGAGGATCATGGCATTGCCATGTGATGCAATTATTCTAGCATGGTATCATTACATCACATTATTTTTTTAGTAAGGCACTGACAGTCCAATCATGTAAAAAAAGTGACATAAGACAATGCTGGAGTCAAATGCATAGCCCTATATTTTTAACCAAGAATTCTCCATATTCACAATAGAAACAACCTCAGAATTATTCATCTTTAAAGCTGCACTCAGTAATTTTTGTTTATACTTTACGGCCTCAAATTCATTCTAAATTTCTTCATAAATACACCTTCCAATGTTGTTTTCATTTCCTGAAGCTCTGTTTGACTTCTCATTCTCATACTACACACATTAATAAAAAAAGACATTGTTTGATTTAATAAAAATGTCCTCTTGTGTGTTGTTGTTGTGCGGAGGCTGCCTGCTTCAATGCCAGGCCCTTCATTGTTTCAATATATCCTTCTTTAATATTATACAGTGGGTTTATTATTTTGTTTGCTTGTTGTTGTTTAGGTTTACTCTGGTGTTTGTTTTTAAATGTTAATATTTTAACACTTCATTTTTTGTATGCGATGAAAACGTTTATTTCTGAACAATAAACAAGTGTAATCGCTCTTAAACTGCAAGAAATGGCTGGCTTATGTGATTTCAATATGGCGGAGCCTGAAGAGAAAACCCACACCGTGTATAATAAAACTGATAAATATAATATCTATAATAAAACTCTCGAAAATCTCTCAAGAGTGTGCATTATATATCACACACATTATCAATGTCTTTGTGTAAAACTTTAAATACAAAATAATACTGAATGCACCTTTAAAGAAATAGAGTGGTTAGAAAACCCTTAATCTATTCAACCAGCACTTATCTTATCAAGGTCAAAGCTGAACACAAATACATTCCAAACTGCACATAACTCACATGAATCGCAAACTACCCGCAAACCTCAGATTCTTCTGACTGACACTTAATTCCAAAAACGGCTTGACGTCTTTCTAACACAAATCTGTCCTTGCATCTTTTCATACAACATGGGGAAATAAAACTACAATCACATACATGTAATGTTTAGAGACTTTTCTAAGGGTCTAGAAGCAATCGGTGGTCCGACATCACATGCTTCTGATGACAAATTGAACACCCATAACATTGTGGCAAACAGCCTCTAGCGACCAAGACACAACAGGGACAATCTGATCATTTAACCCCCATACAAAAGCAAGACAGATGTCAAATCCCGCCTCTCATAATGATTGTTATTTAAACATGTGCATGACCTCCTTTGATATTTGAGAATTTTGCATTAAACCCCCATGTTTCCCTTGCAATGCCAAAACATGAGACTGAAAACAACTCCAGATTATGAAACCAACCATCAAGCAATATTTCTTGGAAAATTATTTCCAAACAGCCCCAAAATGCACCTGCTTGTGTAACCGTTGGCCTATGCAGAGACTTAATTCACTTTGGTCTAACCAGACAAAAACACAAAAAACAGTCATTGACATTTCTGAAACAGAATAAACTACAACAAACCTTGGGCTAAATGTAAACCACCAAGATGAACCAATTCGGATTTCAATTCGCATTAGAGCAAATTGCATGAGAGAGTACTGGCTGAACAACATGCACTTACACACATATATAAAACAAACCATTTTTCACATGCTGTACAACGTATAACATGGATATTGTAATGTAAAAACACAGTTAAAAAGCTACATAGGAATTCAGTTTACCAGCCACAGCACCGAGCAGAAGCATCGAGCACAGCCCCAGCGAGAGAACTGATACTCGGTTCCAAACCAGCGTTCTCATCCTGATGATGGTTCTGCTGCTGCGTGACTTCAGCTCCAAACGTGCTCCACAAAAAGTTCCCGTAGATTTTCCTCGTTTCAACTCAAGTTCAAGATCAAGTGCTTGGTGGCAATAGTCCGCAGTGAGACGCGCATACGTACGTTTGAAGGCAGGACATGGTTTTAGATAGTTAGTGTGTCGCTTTGCGTTGGATCATAGACGCGTTTGCTCCATGTTGGCTCTGAGTTTAAGCGATTATACTTCGTACGTTATTCAATGCGATCAACTCGCGTTTCTTCGTTAAACTAGTTTGGACATAAACAGCTATTTTAAACATCTACGATTATCACTTTTAAGTTACTATCTATGTTCATAAAAACTGATTTAGTTTAGTAACTGTTTGGTTCTGCTCCAGATGA
Organism: Yasuhikotakia modesta; assembly: GCA_036877545.1. Classification (NCBI taxonomy): domain Eukaryota; kingdom Metazoa; phylum Chordata; class Actinopteri; order Cypriniformes; family Botiidae; genus Yasuhikotakia; species Yasuhikotakia modesta. The sequence continues at coordinate 7,609 of JBAJNP010000265.1, read as the reverse complement.
TCTTACGGTATCTCAATATGGGTCAGTTCTGCTCATGTCAGTCCCCTTCAGTCGATGCTTAGCTTCACCGGCTAACGACATCTTCAACCGTTCCCGGTTTCATCGATTGTTTACACCGCCACCAAAACTGAAACCATGCCTTTGAGACGAAGTAAATGTGCCGCAGAAGACGTCGAGACAGCCGATCGGTTTACGCAGCCGTACAGGAGCGACATTGAGTCTGATCCATTGAGACAGAGGCCTTTAAAAATGTCGCAGTGAGTCTCAATCGATAATAGTCGGCGAACGGATCGCTGGACGAGATCTGCCGGGGTAAATAAGCCTGTTTGTCCCGGTGTGGATGATTATCGCCCCGCGGATTGTGTCGAACTCCGGCGGCCGCTCTCGCTAACTTCAGCTCCGCCTAGAGCAGACAGATGAAGGGCAGCCAATCCTCCGGCACCCCTCCGCCTCTCTCTCTCTCTCTCTCTCTCTCTCTCTCTCTCTCTCTCTCTCTCTCTCTCTCTCTCTCCCTCTATCACCGTTTGCTGTATCTCTCTGCCCATGTCCCTCCGTTCAATTTTAAGTTCTCGCTTTCTATGGACCCTCTCAGCGTTACAACCACCATGGTAACCAAATACAATTGTAACTACAGTTATTGTTGCAGTAACTCAGCTGACTTTGTTTTATAATAAAGCACAAAACATAAATGTGCAATAGACGAAAAATCAATAAATGACAACTGCAGAATCCATATTTATGCCATTGTTAAATATATATATATATATAAGTTAGTATGTTTACATAAATATTGTTTAATGTTACACATCAGATCTCAGCTGCTGTGTTTGTGCTTCTTCTAACATTGTACAGTATGTGTCAACACACACTGCTGCTTTATTTCAATAATACTTTGGATATACCTTATAACTTAAACCTGTTTATGCAAATAATAAAGTGTTTTCCTTTATTTCTGGAATAAAATATTACTTGGCGTGATTTTGTGAAGTTTAATCTCTTCAATTGACATTTATTACAAAACAGAAATTGGGATCCACCAAGTCACATATTTGATAAGCACAGACTATTTGACTAACTCAGTTTTTTGGCTTAGTAAAGTTGGACTGCATGTCTTTGGTTTGTGCTTTTGGGATGATAACCATCAATGTCGAGCAACAGTTACACTGGGATGTTTGACTTAATGCAGCAAAGATATTTTCTACAAATAAACGCCCCCTAGTGACCGAGATTTCAAACACCACAACCCTGTAATTTTACATCAAGTGGTCTTTAATTTTGAGTCGACTTGAAAGTCAGTATGATATTGGATTTCATGAGAAACACGGACATGGGAGTTCAAAGTATTAGTAGAAAAAGCCATGTAATAAATGTGACTTTTTCAATGGTGTAAAAATGAAAACAAAAAAAATCATAGTATTACATTTCCGTAAACAAAATGTTTATATTGCACAGATAATAACACTGACATAATAGCCTTGATAAACAATTGCAAAGCTTTTAGATGCTTACAAATATTTTAGGATGTATATTTTACATAGTTTAGGATGCTTTTAGCTGCTTACACATCCATATATGTGGATGATCTGGCCATAAAATCATGTCTAAAAAAGCTGCTTAAAACATTATGTTTAAAACACCATTTTAGGAATGACAACAAAAAACACATAAATAATGTCAAATGTGAATGTAAAAAGGTATTAAATAAAAAAAAGTGTTAAAGCAGTAAAGCCATTTCAAACCCTGAGTCTCTTTGTTTTAAAAAAATAATCTTGTACCACCAGAACTAGGGAATGTTAATTTTGACATTATACTATTATTATATGCAAAAATATGATGTGACACAAACTATATAATAGTCATTAATATACTGAATATAAGGAGTGTTTTGTGTCCTTCAGCTTTGGCTGAGGGATAGTCTGAACTCTTCCTCTCGAATGCTCCTGTCCAGCTTGTGTGTCTCAGATTCAAGCACTGAGGGAACCATCTGCTGGGACACCACAGCTAGAGACTCGCTCAGATCCTGTCGCAGGGACATCAGAGTGTGGCTGTTCCTCAAAGAGCGATCTATGAACTCTGACCTCTGCTGATGGTCCACAGCCAATATAAGACGTAGCTGGTGAACCTAGGAAAGTGTTTGTTTTTTCAGTTCAATCTTATTTGTACAGTGTTCCATCGTTTCATGTGCATCGTTTTAGGGCAGGTTTACAAAAACATTTTCATACAAAAAATTATGCAAAAATCTGTGAGAGAACAAAGATCATTTGGAGCCAATGCTCTTCTGTCTACACAGCATCAGTTGTTGACGCTGTATACAACAACGTCAGCTAGTTGTATACTGCATTATATTTGCTAAGGTATCCATGACAAAATTGTGTACTGAAGAATATTCATACAAAATAATTTACACTTTGTTTCACAACAAGGTTTGGAATGACATGATGGTCAATACACACTTACTAACTAACATTTAAATGGTTAAGAACTAACCTGTTCTTCCAGCTCATTGGCTCGGATTCTGAGTTTCTCCAGCTCTTCCTTGTCAGTACCATCAGACAGACTCTGTAACACACAACACATAATCACAATGACAGGCTAATCCTGTAGCACCATTGAAGCACATAAGACACCGTTCTACACAGAGAAAGCCATTGTCTGAAGGTACCTCTGCGGTAATGAATCACACAGACAGACAACCAGAACAAAACACAAATGTTGCAAATTTACTCGCTCCATCAGACCTGAATTCCAGCGCCTGACTGTGACAGCTGAGTCCTCAGTTTCCCTCTCTCCAGCTCAACCTACAAAACATACAGGTAAAATAATCACCCGTGAATCACGCTGACGTTATGATATATGACTCATTAGGCCCTGATGCCTGTACGTAAGCCCACCTGTGTCAGCGTCTCTCTCAAGTGCTGTCGCTCAGATCGTAGCCTCTCAATCTTCTTCTCCAGGTGAGTGTTTCTCTTCTGCAGAACGTTCTGGTCCACCTCCAGCTGTGCCACGGCTTGCTGCATGGCTGACAGGCGCTTCTGCACACCAGAGTCTGGATTCTCCTCATCTACGGACTGGGCCTTCGCTTCAGTCTCTTTCTCCTATTAAAATTACCCAGACATCACAAACAACTGATGGAACAGTGTGTTCAAATAGGAAAGTAACAGTAAAAGGTCTTGGTTATTTTTTAAATAAAAATTTTCTCTGTGGATATGCTCTTATGTTCACAACACAGAGCTCTTCTAAGGTCCACCCACAGGCCAATAATGGTAACTAAAATGCAAAAATGGACCACTTAGAGCTCATCATGGTGAGTATGTCACAGCTATGAGCTCATTGACATTAATTGACCACTAATATTTGTAAATATAAATAACATAAACATAAATATATGTTAAAACATTGTAAACATAAATATATGTTAACAACCTGCAACCAGCCAATGGTGTTGTTTCACAAGCAAATTGACAGTTTCTGATAGTAGTTTGTAGCAGAGTCAGAGAAATCATGCAAAAATGCTAACAAAAGTAATAGAAATGCCCCAGGTGCCTAAAATGTAGGAACAAAAACTTTCATAGTGAATAAAAAAACATGTATTTCATAATGCTTTATTCTACACCTAGATTGTTATCTGTGCTCCTAAAATAAAACTCATAAGATTTTTCCTCATAACTGTGGTGGGTGCAAATATTGCCATTTAAGGTAAGGTATTAAACAGATACATTATTATGATGAAGGTAGTGTCTGAAAATAAAGCATTTGCTAACCTGTGACATATCAGTTCCTGGTTGGGGTCTCCTGTGTTCCTGCTGTCCCAGTCTCTCTTTATAGTGAATCAACATGGCTTCAGTCTTCTCCAGAGCCACCCTGAGGCGGTCCCTGTCTTCACTCAGCTCCTCTGCTCTCTCTTTTAGAGAATATACTTCTAGGTCCTTCTCTCTCAGGAGTCTGTCCTTCTCCTTTTCTAAAATAACACTGGACATTTGTTTACTCAGACTCTCCCGGTCCTCGTTGTCTGGTACCTCTGTGCTCTGTTTTTGTAATGTAGAGTGCAGTATGTCCATCTCAGTCTGCAGGGTCTGAGTTTTGGTCCTCATAGTCTCTATTTCCTGTTCTTTTCTTGTCAGTTCCTTTTTAAGTGTATCCATCCCTAACCATTTGCCATCGTTGGACAGATATTCTTCATTTATTTTCAGCAAGTCTGTTTGATTTCCATGGTCACTATCTATCTTTGGTCTTTTATTTTTCACATTGCATGTTTCCTCCTTTAATTTAGTCTCCAGTTCATGTTTCTCTTTGTCCAAGGTTTCCACTTTATCCCTCAACATCTTTGCATGTCTTTTCTCATCTTCAAATTGATCATGCAGTTTAAGTCTTGCTGTCTCTTCATTATAAGACATTTCCTGCATTCTCTTCAACTCTGCTTCCTTTTCTTTCAGTCTTTCAGACAATACTTGTACTTGTTTAGTGTTAAGTTCCTCTGCTTGCTGGAATCTCTCATTTTTTCTTTTTTCATCTTCATATCTCTCCTTCATTAGTTCTATCTCTTTTTCCTTTTCCCTCATTGTTCTTCTGAGGAGCTCCAGTCCCTCTAAGGCATGTTGATTCTCTTCATTTTCTTTTTTGAGTGCCTCCCAATCTCCACTTTTTCTTATGTTGTCCTCTCTCAAACTGCTCACTTCCTGTCTCAGCTCTTTTACTCTGTGGCTCAGATCTTCTGCATTTCTGGTCCTCTCTGCTGCCACAGAGCTGAGTTCAGTCCTCTGTTCCTCTAGGACATCCATCCTAGCCCTTGCTCTGGTTAGCTCAGCCTCTCTCAGCTCTGCTATGCGCTCCAAAGTCTTCAATTCTTCCTCTAACTTCAGTTCTTTTCTCTTCATTTGTTCCTTTTCTTCCATTTGTTTCTCATTTTTGTTCTTCAGCTTTTGCTCATGGAGTCTCAGTGCAGCCATAAGCTCCTGTTTTTCCTTCTCTAACACCTGGACATTGATTAGAAGATCTTTGGCTTTAGCCTGTGCCATCCTTAAACCTTCTTCTCTGTTGTGTACCAGCTCGTCCTTCTTTTCCTGTAGCATGGACCTGAGTCTTTCTCCCTCACGATTACTCTCCTCCAACAGGTCCTTCAGAGTAGCCATCTCCTGGAGTCCTGCAATCAGCCCCTCTCGCATCTTCTGGTTCTGCTCCTCTTGTTCCTTGACCTTTGACCATGTTTGTTCTTTGGTTTTAGTTAGACTTACCACTTCTTCTTGTAAAGTTTTCACCTGGGCAGCTAATGCGCTCCTCCTTTCTTTTGTCTCATTCAGCGAAAAGCTTAATCTCTCCTTCTCTCTTCTTTCCTTAAGTGTTTCATCTTTTAAAGCCCCAATCTCCCTCTCTTTTTTTCTAAGCTCTGCTGAGATATGGTCTCTCTTCTCCTCTAACTCTCTTAGTTGAGCCCCAAGATTTTCTGCCTGTTCTTTGCTTTCCTCCATCAGCACATGTTGATCTTTCTGAAGATCCTCAAGTCTGTCTCTTAGGCTTTTTCTTTCTGTTTTTTCAACTCTCAGTTGAGTTTCCAAATGCCTCCTCTCATCTTCAATCCGATTTAAAGACCGCTTCAGTCTTTCTTTCTCTTCCTCAATGTCCTCCACACTAAATTTAAGTTTCTGTGCCTCCCCTCTGCTCTCCTGTAGCAGTTGTGACAACCTCTGCACCTCCTCCAACTGTTCCTTAAGTTTTCTTGTCAATGTTATTACCTCTTTTCCCTGTTCATCTATCATCTTCTGTAAAACATCACTGCTCTCCCTTTCTTGATCTCGTTGACGCCTAACCAATAGTAGCTCTTGATTACAGTCCAGAAACTCCTCTTCTTTCTCCATGCGCTGATGTTTTTCCTTCTCAAATGCTGATTCAGTCTCTTGCAGATGGCTTGAAAGTTCATGGCTTTTCTGTTCTGCCTCATGCACTTTTTCTCTCAAACTTCTTATCTCCTCTTCCTTTTGGTGGGCTCTGTCTCTTTCTTCTTTTTCTTTATGATGTAAACTATCTTTCAGTGTACGTATCTCCTCCTCACGTTCTCTTAGGAGTGTAGTTTGTTGTTCAAGGTTCTCTTGTAGATCTTGTCTTGTCCTTTTTTCTTCCTCAATCTTTTGGTTTAATTCATCAACATTCAGTCTCAACTTTCTTAAATCAACCTCTTTCTGTAAGAGCTCTTCACTAAATTTCTGCTCCTGCTTTCGTTCCTCCATTTCATATTTTATTCGTCTTTCATCCTCTCTTTTTTCCCAACTTATCCGATCTTTTTCTATTTCTACCAACTTAGATTTCCAGCTGTTGATCTCTTCCTGTTCTGTTTTTAGTTTCTGTTCAAATGTCTTCTGATCTTTTGTTAGCTTCACTTGTAACTCTTGTAGCTCAGTATCTTTCTCTTCTAACCTTTTTAGTGTTTTGTCTTTATCTCGAACAACTCCCTCCAATTTGGTATTTAAATCTTCCAATTCTCTTTTCAATTGTTGCTTCTGTTCCTCCAGCTCTGTTTGCTTCTTCTCTACCTCTTTCTGTTTCTTCATCTCCCTTTCTTTCATCTGTAAGTTTTGCTCCTTTAAGAGTTTAAATTGGTTTTCCTTCTGCTCAACATCTGTCTTTAGTTTGTTTATGATCACCTCTAATGACTGAATTCTGCCCTTAAGATCCTCAATGTCATTCTCTCTCTTCTTTACCTCACCCTCTCGTTCCTGAAGAAGATCTGTAAGCTCAGCCTTCTCTCTTTCAGCTACCAGCTTTACATTTTCCTTCTCTTTTCCCACATTGCTGGCCTGTCTCTTCCACCACTCTGTGTTGTCTTTCACTTCTCTCAGCCTTAATTCAAGAGTTTTCTTTTCTGTTGACAATGCAGTCTCTAATTTTTCAACATCTTGTACTCTTTCTTTCATGAGCAATGAGACATGTTCTTTCTCCCTAATCAGTTCTTCAACCCTGCTTTTGAGCTCCATCAATTCTCCACCTTTCTGCTCCAGCTGTCCTCTTAACCTTGTTTCTAGTTCATCTCTTTTCTTTCGTCTGCTTTCATTCTCTCTCATATTCTCTATTTCTCTTTCTCTCAGTTGAATGTTCTGTTCCTCCAGGGCTGCTATTTTGTTCTCAAAGGTCTCTTTCTCTTTTAACTCGATTTCTAGACTGTCAATTACAATTTCCTGTGATTGGACTTTTAATTTTAACTCTTCAATGGCCTCTTTTTCTTTTCGTAAGTCCTCCTCTTTCTTCTTCAAAAGATCAGACACCTTAGCCCTCTCGCTCTCTGTAAACCTGAGGTTCTGACTTTCTATTTCCAATTTTTCTATGTACTTTTGATTTATCTCCTTTTTTTCTTTCTGAAACTCATTTTCTTTCTCCTTCCATCTCTTAATTTCTTCACACGCTTCCTGCAATCTAAGTTCAGCTGTTTTCTGCTCTGCTGCCAATTTTGTCTGAAGTTTCTCCAGTTCTGTATTTTTATTGTCCAGACAGTCTAAAAACTCTTCTTTGTCTTTTAACAAACCATCTACCCTGTTCCTCAGTATCTCCACCTCTCCATCTTTTTGGTCCAGTTCTGAGTTCAGAGCTTCTCTCTCTTTTTGCCATTTCTCTCTCTCTGTTT
>JBAJNP010000264.1:93243-112631 GCA_036877545.1 Yasuhikotakia modesta | reverse complement strand
TTTTGGCCTGTACTGTATATCATAAATATTTCACATACAATGCCTGGCTCTATATACAAACACCTATAGATAGTTTTAAAGAGCTGTCAGAACTCAACCAACCAGCTTAGAAAAGCCCGCCCACCTTTGGAAGCCTCGGTACCGTACGGGTTCCCCAGGCTGTCAGTCAAGTCAGGCAGCCATGCTTCTTTGACGGCGGATTTGAAGACCTCTCGGTTGTCCAGACTTTGGAGTGGGCGAAAGTTGTTGCGCAGGTATTCCACAGATTTAACATGGTCTTGCTGTTCTGTCGTGAAGATGGAGTAAAACGCCTCCAGCTGAGAGAACGAGAGAAGAGAGAATATTCATTATGTTTTCATATCTGTCTCTTATTTTTCAGTAAGTCATCTCCCATGATGCCCAGAGCCTTTCTGCCCCCCTTCCCAAATACTGACTCAGAGGAAGTTTTTTTTATTTAGCTCACAGGCTTATCCGAGACTAAAAAAACAAGACCAACTGTCTGTCTTATTTTCTCCTCCTGCTACGGCTCAATGACCTTCTGCCTCTTGCTTTCTGAAAACACAGTTCTGAAAGCCGTAAATGCACACTGCCCTCTTTGCATTACCCAAACAAGTCCTGTGGAATAAGTCTGAGGGCATTTGATGGTCATAGCAGATCTTCACTTTAAACAAAGGAAGGGTTAGGGGAAGCATATACTGCTGTCTTCTACTACTGTTCAAACCAGTGTGTGGATGTATGGAGTCAGTTAGTCAGTGTAGTCAATAGGCGCTTATCTAGTATGTATCATGTTTACTAAACAGCATTTGGGGCAATATATTGAAGCAACCAGCTGTCCCATATGAGGCTATTGGGACAGGTGTTGACATGAGGAAAACATGTTAATAAAAATACTGAATTATTGAAAATATTGACAGAAATGCTGAAAGCTCAGGGGGTCATGCTGAGTTTATGAGATTATAAATTAGCCAATATAACTATAATAGTTAACAAAAAACCCCACTGAGGCAGAGAAGTGGAGTTTGTGTGTTAAATTTATGCATTTGACACTTTTATCTTATGCGACTGCAAGTTATACAGGGTTCAATGTTTGTGTTTAATTAGCTAATGAAATTCAAACCTGTAACCTTGGTGTCCCTAGTGCCACATCACACACTACATGAATAGTGTGTGTAGAAATGCTGGCAAAAGGGGAAATATATGACACAAAGACTTTTCGATCACGCATCAGTGATTGTGTTTTATTATCTTAGCATTTCTGTATCCAAATGAATCAGTTGATCGCACATACGCACAGTCATGCAGGTGAATATGCCAAACCTTATGAGCAATGATAGTGGCTGTGGTCTATACTGGTCCACATTCAACATGGCTGTCCCTCACTAGTGACATCATTTCCTGTGCTTTAGGATTTTACACGCAGAACCGGTGCAACAATATGTAGCTTTCAAATAATCTCCTAATGACAATCCTCATCTATTAATCCCTCATATGCCACAGCCGTGCTCCTAAACAGCTTATTGGGATCAGGATCAGGGCCCGGCTACAAAAGCACGGCTTTTATTGTATGCAATTCTTAGCACTGTAGTAATCCCAGATAGATTTTTGTGCGTTTATGCAATGACTGCGGATGATGTGCATGAAGGTTAAGTAATCCCTGGTGGGAAATCACAGCAACAGGGCCGTCCCAGGTCACACATCTGTGTGTGTGTGATGAGTGTGTAAATGCTGAAAACACATTCTAGGTCTAAGGCTGAGTAATCCCTTATGGGTAACCACGGCAACAGGGCATTTAGGGGGGCATATCAGTGTGTGTGTGTGTGTGAGTGAGATGTTCACCCCTGCACCAGATGTTGCGAATGTAGCAGACTGACTGAGCATCGATCTGCTCTTAAAGCGCCCAGAGCTTCGTCTGTCAGACTCCGTGACCTACTTCCTGCTTTGAAGAAGAACAAAGGGACCAAGAAAAATAGGAGAGTGAAGGACAACTCTCCTCCTCTATAGACTCGCTTATATGTGCCTCAGTGATGTTTCCTTTTAAACAAAATCACCCAGAGACAAAAGGGAACAAAAGAACTTTAAGAGGTGTCAAACGAGAGCAGGAAGCTTCTGTGAGTGGCGTTCAGAGCTCTAAGGGAAAGACTGCGTCTTCCTGTTGAAGGAGTGCTGAGCTGTGACCTGTACACGCATCACTTCCTGTGTCTGTGATGTGCGGACGGGCTCGGAATATTATCTGAATACGGTGACTCACACATCTCAAAGATCTCTTGAATAAGTTACAGCTATTATTGTGTAAGAAAGTCTGACATATAACAAACTAAAGTTATAAATTACAAAGACAGGCACATATAAACCCCAGCGGTGCCCCTGACTGTAGACTCAAACCTCAACAGACATGAGTCAGAATAGAAGTCATGTCACACTTAACTGATCTAATCATGATATTCTGCATCATAATCTCAATGTGAATACTATACAATTAATTTTAGGTAAATAAACTATGCAAAAAACACACTCCTTTTCACAATCTAATTACAAACAAATCTCATCTTTTTTTATATATTTATAATTATAAATTAACCTATTATGCCAACATGCCATCTGTAATATTTTGTGCCACACTAAAAACAAGAATAAAAAAATCTTTACATGGCATTATAGACCATTAACACTTCTCAAACACACTTGGTTTCACTTTAATATTTCTGTTTGTATAACAACCATTACAGATCAGACCACATTAAAATCACACAAGACAGCATTATAAATTATAACCTGAAATGTATTCTAATATTCAGAACATAGTTAGATAGTACAATCTGTCATAATGTTGCATTTCATAAATGAGGTTCACACACTGTTTGTTTGTGTATATACATATACTCGCATTCAGAGGCATCAGACTGGACATGTCGTCTGCTCAGAAAATATTCCTTAGTGAAAATTTACTTTTATAGCTACAAAGCTGACGTCTTGCAGTCATAAATCTTAGAAAGACTCTGAAATAACATGAAATCTTACATGGCCGGATGAAGGTCCAAATATATCCTTTGATCTTACATATGTCAGAACAAATCCTGTTTTTTGTTTCTCTTTTAACCCAAGCCAATGATAGTGATGGGTGATTTAAGGGAGAAAAGCCCTTATAAACATTCACTGTAATTTCACAGCATAAACTTGATCAATTTTTATCCAACACCTAGACTTCTACTGTCCTACTGCGATTGTTCACCTCAGGTCAGATCAGGTTTTGTTCTTGATGTCCAAAAGCTATTGAAGTTCAAACTAGCCAGTTGACTAACTGTTCTTAACACAGTTCTAAATAATTACCTGACTTTTTTTTCTTAATTTGTGTTTACAAGAGGTATTTTAATGTTACAAAACAGCAAAACGGAATAGAACAAAATGCAGGCCAGTGAAAGAAATAAGAAACCTTTTAAAAATGTGCAGAAACCTTTTAAAAAATGTGATGCATTCTGTCAGCATTTAACTTAAAGCACCGTTGCAAACAATATTTAAAAAGCAAATGATTCAAACCAGTTGAATATTTGGTTGGTGGATGAGTAGTCATGTATTATGCATTATTATGTATTTTCTATTCTGTGTAGAACAGACAAAACCAATGCAAAGCTGAGGAAGACAAACAGAACACACATATGACAATGTCCCACTTTATCCGCCTGTGTTTGCTGTAATGCAGCGTGAAAGCTCCTCTCGGAGTCTCTCTTATCAATCAGAGCTCAGGAGCGGTGATGACAGTGAGAAGAAGCTGCGTGTTGTCTGAGACAGTTTTCGGTGTTGCATGTTAATAAAGAGGGACATGAGTCAGACCCAGTCAAAGGTCTGAGGACTTGTTAAGCTTCATCAGAACAAAAAAGGCCCTTATATTCACTTGTGTTTTCTTCTGTTTTTTATATTGTGTTTTCATATTTTTCACTCTCTCTAATAAATCCGACACAGTTTTACTCCTCAATTGGGTCAGCTGCTCGGCATTATGGGAAGGGAGACTTTGAGCTTTGCTTTGAATAATGATGCATAATCAGGTCCCAATCTCGCACTGAATAATTCTGTATTTCTTCTAAAATAAAGGCTTCTTTAACAATCAAGCATGAAGCACTTGTGTAAAAAGACTCACCTGTTTGTAGGAGAGGAATACAGGGCGACTAAAGACTATCCACTCCACCACTTTACTGCAGGGGGGCGTGGTCAGGGAGCCGATGTAACGGTAGTAGCTTCCTAATGAAGAGGGTAACAGGTCTCTCAGCACAAAGGGCTCCAGAAAAGTCTCTTTGTCTGAAACACAAAAACACATTTAATTCAAATTAGAAATGTAGAAAAACAAATAAATTAGAGAACAGTCTGGAGCTACACAAGGTTTCAAAAACACGTTCAAACTACAGGGTTGTTTGGAGTCATGAACACATTGTGTTTGTCAACAGAAAACCTTTAGAAAACATTAAAAATATGAAGCCATTATTATTGCCATTTTATTTTATGACCCTAGAGGTATTGAGATGTTATACCACACCTGTTTAAAAAGCTTCTATACCTAAAACAAAGCTTGGCCAAAATGGGGTCGCTGTATATTTAAGATAATCCCTGTATTGTCCCAGCATTGTACTTTGTACTTGCGTTTGTTGTCAGTCCAAAAAGGGACACAGGCCTAATGTTCAAGCGATGGATGAGTTGTGGGTTTTTTTAAGCCGGTCAATCCTCGTGTGGACACAATCTGCAGATTTCTACCCATAATCCTCCTCTGATTGAAATGCTTATCAGTTCCATCCAGCAATGTCTGCCCAACATATGGCCCGCCTGGCTACACGATAAAACAGGGACCGTTAAATTACACAGCTTTCACTTGAGAATTTCTTGTTCTGATTTTCAAACACACAAACCTTTAGCCTGAAATCAAGATAAACAGATGCAGAAAGCTGACTGATCTGTGGTAAAGCGACAGCGACAATGACGCGTGTAAAAATAAAGCGTCTTGCTGTCCTGATGACCCGCATCCCTCAAGACTTCTAAGACCTGGGAATCCTGCTGAAAGAAGCTTAGCAGTGGCCACAAAACCACAGTATAAACAGCATCTGATTTGGAACCGTCTTTGTGAGAACTCTGAATCTCTGATGGTGGCACAACCGAGTAGATTCGATGCTGTGTTGACACGCCCTGTCCTGTCGCTGTTCAATTTCAGACGTTAGAAATTAATTGCCAATCAGTGGCCAGTGGAGACTTCAAAGCGTTCCTGAAAGCCTGAATTAATGGACTTGTAATACATTCCATGGAGAAATGGAGAATTCATTTCACTGTTTTGATTTATGCACCCCAGAGAAGGGACGCTTGGCTGGGTGAACAATGCTCAACGGCTGGTGTGTCGCGCAGGGGGCTAACATGAACTCAGACAACACAAGACGCCACTACCAATCACAGCAGGCTTTAGAGATACTGTGGACTGATAGCGGTCTCATAATTACTCGAGAGAGAGAGAAAGAGAGAGAAACTGAAACACCCTCTCATTTATATTCAGGGTGGACGTTTGGTGTGTAAATGGGAAGACTAACATGCCTTGTGTTGTGTATATATTGAAGTTAAGGTTGAATGAATGGTAATCCCCTAAAGGTTGGGCAGGGGATGGAGAGAGAGGGAGAGAGAGAGAGGCTTTTGCTGTGCCTCAGTGGCACAATAATGGATGGCACAGAGCGCTTTTCTGTCACATACACACAGCCACAGGGCAAACACTTTCCAGTCGCACATCCATGTCTGAACCCAGCAAGATACAGACTTTCTGTGCATCAAACTGTCTCACCATCTAAACTCCATCTTAAAGTTACATTAACCACCCCTACCAGGAGTAACTGCATGGCCAGTGTGGCTGGTTATTGTGGTCAGCAGGTATGGTTGGTATAATTGACAGGACATTTAAAGATTCCAGATTTACTTTACTAGATGTTTGTGGTTTCCTTGAGCTTGAAAGTAAAGCTCCGCCTCTAAAATGACTTAGAATGACATCATCAAGCACTCTTACCATTGAAGTACTCCAATTACTTTTGTTGGATGTTCTGTTTTACATGGAAAGTTTACCTTTTTTCCCTGTAGTCAAACATTTTGTATTGTTAAATTTCTAACCAAGCAATTTAGCAACTTAGATAATCATGCATCATTAAAAAAATGCTTTCCACTAAATGCCCTTTTAAAAACTTCAATAACTGTAACTATTGTCAAAAGTAAACATGACCCCAGTGATGTGTCTCTGTATAGACGCCATACTTGCTGTTGATGTTAAAATGAAGTGTTTTGCTCATGTTAACTCCAGATGGGAGAACAAAGGCTTATATGTCTAAATTAAGGATTTACAAGTGGCATGTTTTCAGTGGGCATGAGTAATGCCTGTACATGTGTCAACTTTGGCATGGACTGCATTGTCTCCATTGGCAACTGCAAACCCTGTTGTTCACACTGGTATGTTTTTACACAGTGAGTAGTGACTTATAAAGCTTGGCTCTACAGTTACGCAGAATGTTTGCCTCTAACGTGCACTAAAATATTAAGAGAAATTATTGCATGACACTAATGGATGTTCGGTTAACAAGACGGCTCAACATTACTCAACACAAGACACAGACAAACATGTTCAGACATCCCACAAATGTATTATAGCAGAATTAATTTCTAAATATGTGCCCCATCTCCATAATTTAATTTGTAATTTAATTCACAAATCTTTAAAACTACTTCCTGTGCTCGGTGCCTGTGTGTGCTGTTAGGCGCAGAGGATAAAATTACACATGTCTGTGTGCTGACGGGAGAGATGCGGCGCTGTCTGCGTCTGTACGGACCCCCTGCTCTTATCTGTCTGGGATAAGGACAGAGAACGCAGCTCTGTCCCACCTCCTGCCGAGAACACAAACATGCACACCTTTATCCTACCCTCTACTCCCACCCTACTGAGCAAACAAGATCAACACGCTCCAGCAGACAGGCCGCGATAGCCTGACACTCTCTGCTGCAGAGGGAGTGAGTTAAAAGACGAATAAATGTGCTTCTGTCTGCTCTGCTTCGCTGCGAAGTTTCTTTAGATCAAATGGCAGAAAACCATGCAAAGGTCCTGGGTTTGATTCCCTGTGAATGCGCAAACAGATATGTGCCTTGAATGTTCTAAAAAGCCCTCATTTTAATTTCAGCAAAGCATTACAATTTGAAATGTATTTCAGTACTATTTGCACTATGCAGAAGGATAATGTGCCCCAAACCTTCTAAAATCATCAAACCAGGCCAACCCTCCACTTACAGCTACACTACAGTAACTCACATCATCTTCATCAGATACAGCATTACCATCATCATCATCTTGGGCTGGCAGCAGGTAGAAGCAGAACTATTTCCCAGCAGAACAAGTGGTGTCGTTTAGAGCCAGTGTTATTATTACACTGCATTAGACTTGATCTTTTTGTCAGAATGGCACTGTGATGCTTTTAGCACCACGGCTGCCCAGATTACACCGCAACTTCGTCATTCGCTCGCTTTCTATGACCGTCTCAGTGGGATACGAAACTCGCAGGCTGGTAATTACCATCAAAGCCTCTGCGTGCCTTTAAACTTCACACGAGATGTTCTTGAGATGACTGAATAGAGTATATTAGCAAAGAATTCCTTAAAGACATCAATTCTCTCAGACTCACGGACAACCCTCAATATTCAACTCAATATTCCAGAGAACGCATCAGTTTGCATTGGCATAAACTGGTATTTTATCGTTCATGGTGGGAATAATGCAATGATTTTTGGGAGAGGTCAGCTATTTTAAAGGAAGTCATATGGACAATTTTAAGGACTGCAATATTGAGGTTCTCATTGTACAACCCAAATTATCTTTTGGCACCAAATGTCAGCTAATGTAAAAGAAAAGTGTCTTTTTATACCTACAAGCGTGCTACAATACCTCAACTTTCCTGACTTAAAATGCAGGGATAATGACAAGTAAACCATTTGCAGCCTAATTCCCCCAAAAGCCATCATTGTGGAATTTTGGTATTGACATCACAACAGGCCATGCATATACAATTTTTTTTAACCTAGGTAAACAAAGTCTGTTGGCGTCTAACCGTCTTGCCCTTGTTTCGTTCATATGACTACAGACATCACCCACCAAAAACACATGTAAAAAAAAATGACACCCACAATTCTCACCTCAAAGCCACAGAGAAAATAACACAGAGCTGCTGTGTGTGAACACATGGGTGTTTGTGTATTTGCCAGCCTGGATGCATGGCAGGTATATTTATATTGTATATTTATGTGAGAGATAAACACACTGACTGCACACATCCTAAAGTTTGTGTCTGAGCACAGAGCAGATGTTTCTGTCTGAGAAACTGATGCTTTCTCATTCAGCTCTCCTGACTCAGTATCATCATAATATCATAGTGGAGTTAGTCAGAGACTTGAGGCAGATATCCTGTCAACCTTAGAGCTGCTTTAACACATAGACTGACTAACAAAGACTGTCTTCTTCATTCCACCATGTGTGATGCAC
Source organism: Yasuhikotakia modesta (assembly GCA_036877545.1). Classification (NCBI taxonomy): domain Eukaryota; kingdom Metazoa; phylum Chordata; class Actinopteri; order Cypriniformes; family Botiidae; genus Yasuhikotakia; species Yasuhikotakia modesta. The sequence continues at coordinate 104,101 of JBAJNP010000264.1, read as the reverse complement.
TGGACACCAATTAGTTAGTTAGGTTTAAATAGGACTTTATTACTTTCAACATGTTTACACACTTAACCTGCATCCAAGTTAATGCCCTGGTTTATCTACTTACCATGATGCACCACTCCTCTTAAACCATGAATAATGGGATCTACTGATGGATTGTCCTTCATCCCCACCTGAGTGAGAGAGAGAGAGAGAGAGAGAGAGAGAGAGAGAGAATAATAATAAAAAAACTTTTTACATTTATGTTGGGAGTTATGACATACACATAAATAAACATGCACAACATAAATAAATAAACATGATTAACAGACAGAAATGTCTGTTTCTGGCAGACAATGTCAGTGCTCTGTGCTGATGTCATAAATGCAATACGATTGCAACCGCACACGCGCAAACACACACACACAAACCCATCACGCCACATATAGCTTGAAAGGCTCTGTTAGACAATCCCCTGAACAAATCTCCTGAATTGTTGAACACTAAGGATCCATGCAATAAACACTGAAAGAGAGCAGCTACAGTGTTGACCTTTTGAAGTGCATGTTTCTGTGTGTGCGCTGGTGAGAAACACACTGGCTTGCTCACATTCAGAATAACACGACTTAAAAATAGTTTAAACAAACACAGACCTGGAAAAAAACACAAATTCCATAACAGATTGAGAACTTCCTTTGCATTTAAGAGAAACAGGTGGACTGAATAGAAATTGTTTTTTTAAGAGCGGGTTGTTAAGCCAGCAGACAGAGTTTGACAGAGGGGGCCCAAGGGATGAGGTGTATTGTTGTGTTTGTGTGTGTGTGTGCTGCTTGTGTGTGGAGAAGACCGGTTCTGTTTAACAGATCTAACTATGATGTTATGGTAGAAAAGGACTCACTCGCTTTCACTGGCCCCCAGCCATTCTATCTCCCTCTTTCTCATAAATCTTGCTAAGCTCTTTGAACACTTCTGGGTTGTTTCCTGCATAAGAGACAGTTCCAGAAGCTCAACTCGGGAGGAAGTGAGTGTTAAAAGATGGAACAGATTTGGATTAAGGTCCTATAGCAGGGGCCAGAGGCACATCTACTGAGGTACATATGCTCTGCTATGTGTCTTGTTGAGCTGTTATTTATAATGTAATCCTTAAAACTGGTAAGCCGCAGCCTCAAAATGGCTGGCAGGTCTATTCTGAGTTATGGACAGCTGAAAAACAAATTTAAATGCAAATAATAAAATAAGTTGACAAGCAGCAAGAATAAACATGGTTTGTGTTGTCTACAATGTAATTTGTGTGTTGAATTTCTGGCCCCCAAAAGCACAAAAATATTGAAATTTAAATTTAACATTGGCAAACGTTATACAAGCTTTTCAAAACATTGCTTTTTTTCAAAATCATTTTCATAGTAATTTTAATAAATTATCATAAATTAATAAATATTTTAGTTAATTTCAAGGTTAATTTTAAGTATTTTCACTTCGCATAGTAACTAGTTATAACCAGTTTTGGTTCTGGGTTGGGTCTTCACTAGACAAAAAATGTAAAATCGTAAAGCAAAACAAGCAGGGAAGCACAAACAGTATATAACATGTTGACAGGAAGGTGTTACAAGGTAAAACCTGTCTTAAGACTTTATTTTATACCACAAGAGGAGGTTGAAGTGGCTCTGTGCAAAGGTGAGAGCCAGAGAATGAAGAGAAAATAGAGAACAAAAGCACAAAATCAGCAAACGGCATATTTTCCTATTTTAGTAAAACAGGAATGACCTGCCTCAGCACAGCAAAGACCAGTGTGTGTGTGAAAAATGACGAATGGGTTGCGCCAGAAGAGAGCTAGACCCCGTCTAGGGAGGGACTCTCTGCAGGTCAACAACTTCAGACTGACAATGAAGGGAACTATTAAATGCAGTTCATATATTTATAGTACATCCTCTGTCCAACAATATCCTCATTCATCTAACCACGTTCTACATGACTATTAAACAGTATTGAGATTTGTGTGTAACTTTGGTTCCCTTAGAGATGCCAATATCAGATAGACATTAGCTTAGCAACTTGCTAACATCAGGCTCTGCTAGAGCCTAGCACTCTCATGTGCTTAAAATGACTAAAAATTACTTTTTATGCAGTGGGAGTAACAATTTTCTGCCTAGAAAGACACTCATGAGGTTTTACTGTTAGCATGCTTTAAAAACTAGTTGTCTTCTAAGTTTCTAAGTACTTCTAAGTACTGTATGTATGCATACAGTAATGTACCGCAAGGCAGCTCATATTGTGCCTGCTGCACAGAATTAATTCTGACTGGAATTTAAGCGTCGCTCTACAAAATGAGCTAGTACGGTACATGCCAAGGGTCACCCACAGCCCACTAACACCTGGAGTTCCTCGCAGAACAACCTCTGAGGGAAAATAAAAGCACCAACATGCTTTAAACTCATTTTAAGAGCTCTGTTCCGTCCCATAGATAAAAATAGCACATGCAAATCAATAAAGTTCAAAGTACATTTAGCAGATGGAAAATAAAATCCTCACTCTGAGCTCAAAGCTATAAATGAGGGGTTTTAATACGGCATCTGTGACCTGTATTCCCAACACATTCTAGAATATTCTGCAAATGATTGAAATATTAAATGAAATAAGCTATGAAAACAGCATAAAACCAAAACTTGAAACATTAATCAACAATAAATTATATATAATTCACACACAAAGCCACAGATAGCTTTAATGTCTTTAAAAAAACTAAAGGCAGGCAGTAGACAGTTTCTACACATGCTAACAGCTTTGGTTTACACTCTGTGTAGTGTGTCTGTGGACATGTGGCTTGTAAATAAGCTTGTAAGGGCGTCATGATAAATGTTACTACTCGTATCTTCAGGTACAGACAGACTAAACGGTCGGCCAATAAAGAAAGCAGGACACATGCTACAAACTCTCCCACAGAAAACTGCACAGGAGAGTTAATGTGAATGGTAAGGATTTTGGCACTTCCAAAGTGAATTGTTGTCTTGTCACTTACTGATGATACAGTTTATTTCTTTTGAAAATTGGCTCTTTAATGATGAACAATGAGCAGACATATCAGTATTTATATTGACTACCTTTTATATATTGTAACACTAATAATCATCATTTCTAAATCAGTTCTGATTGGCTGTTTGTTATGCATTACTTGCATGAAACACAGTGTTTTCAGTTGGGTGATTTTGTGCAATGGTGCTAGAGAAGCCTTGTTCTGTGTATGCCTCAAAATAAATGCTCTTTTGTTTAAAATTCACCTATTCTGTCTCCTGTGAGTTGTAATATATTATCATATTTTAGATAATACTAGTTTTATCCATACAAAAATTTCTCAGGTATCTGTGTCAAATAGTTGCTGCTTTAATCCCATGTTTGGAATAGAAAACTAGCATCCTACTCTTACTCGTCTGCACTAAATATAATATGTACTACATACTATACAGGGTGTACATATTTATTTGTAATAAATAAATATGTTATTGTCAAAATAAAACTACATTTTAAAATGTTTGTTCACATAATGCCTATAGTTTACCTTAATATTTGTAATCGTACATATATTAATAGACAGCATGTACTGTAATGTACACCGTGCAGTATTCAGTAAGAAGTATGTATTCAAATAAAGAAGTATGCGTTATACTCCGAACAAACCTTAAATAGTAGGGTAGAATCAGCCATCCACTAGAGTGTGCTGTTCAATGTGACTGTTCTTAAAACGGGCAAATGTAAATCATTGCATAATCTTCAGATCAATSTGTGTGCCACAAATTACACTTTCAGCTGTCACACCATCAAAAAATAACATATCACTTCATTGATCGTTCTTTCAATTAGTCACTGTCTGCAAAAAGATTCAAAGTACAGAAACTAAGAAAATGAGAGCAGCTTCTATGTAACACACACACACGCGCATACATACACATACATACGCACACGAACACACACACACTTTCTGTTTCTCGCTAATTGTTTTTCTGATGTGTTTGATGAGTCTTTTGAACTCATGGTTATTACAGTCTGACTGCATTGACAGATGTGCAATTTCTCAAAATGTGAGAAATGAGCACAGACACACACTCTCACACACATGATTTCTGAAGGAAAAAACTGTGAGCCTTAAATTGTTGTTTTGTGATTATCACAGCAGGGTTAACAAAAGTGAATGCTACAAAATGGGAGCCTGTGGGTGTGTGTGTATGTGGCTAAATCTGGCAAATTTTCCTCTGGAGAAATAGAGATATTCTCATTTGTAAAGAAACAAATTTGTAAAAACATCTGTATTTAAAAAATAATACTTGTTAAAATTTTAAAAACGTTTTCTGTCTATGATGTACTGTATACTATCTATTTTACATCCATTTTAATAGCTAACAAAAAGTGTGTGTTTCAATATTGAAAAGTGTGGTAGTGTGTCATCTATGAGTGCAGTATCACTGAGCTTAATGGGATGAGAGAAACCTCTTTACAAAATCAATGCTTTTTAATGCTAGCACTTAGCACTGACAAAGCTCATGAAGACGGCCTAGAAATGAGCGCGCGCTCACCTGAAAGAAGACAGCCATCGCCGCGATCACTCGCTTCTCCCGTATGGCTGTGCTGAGGCTGTCAAAGTCATCAGAGTTATACATGAAGATCTGCATCTGCGGGAGACAAAGAGAATCCTGTTAGTCTGAGACCTTTAGCCAATCAGATTGTAATTCTGACATTATCACAGACAAAACACACATAGTCCATTATCAAAGCTAATATCTCATAATCTCCTTTCTAATCCGTCTCATCCTGTAATCTCCTGAGCGCGCTGGGTCAGGACTACACGTGTGTCAAGGCCAAACACGAGCCCTGTCCATCCTCTTATCCCGCTGATGGGCTCTTTGGCAGTGAATCGCAACTAATAAACGAGCTAAAGTCTCCACAGGCCGGTACGCAGTTCAAATTGGCAGCACTGACCTGTTATTCTCCCTTGTCGATATCTTTACCCACAAAAACTAAGATCAACAATATTCTCTGGCAGACAGGGATCTGTATTGTGTCAATAGAAGGTGTAGATTTAACGCTGGATAAACAAACTGTCGTGTGTCGGAGAGAGTTTGAAAAGGAGGAAACAATAAACAACAAAACAAAGAATCGAAAGGACTGGAAATTCTAGAGCATTCAAAAAACTTCCTTCCCAATCTAAGTTGCTCCATCATTGTGTTGTCAGAGCGATGGTTAACAAGGAGTTGCTATTGTTGTTGGGTTGCTGAATGGGAGTTCATACTGACCTGGATTTTTAAGACTAAGTGACATTAAGAATTAAGCAACATCAAACTTTAACCATGAGTTCAAAAGGTTTAAAAAACTGAATGATAACATTAAGCGTTTTTTAACCAATAGATTGGCAGATGCTTGTTTCAAGCAGTTGAAACAATGTAACAATAAAACAATGTTTCAAGCAGAAGTTTTAAATTGAATTGTCATTTTAAAGAATTGACAACAACACCATGGAATTTTACCTCGTCACAACAGATCAGATCATTATGAAGAACACACCGTATTACACCTCGCATTCCAAAGCTCTTCAAATCAACAAGAAAACCTCATCACCCGACATGTACGGTTGTTTTTCAGCACTTCCCTGTCAGCATTGTCAATATTATGCCTGCTGCATTTTTTCTCGCCTCTGTAATCCTTACACGAAGCTTACAGCATGGCCCACTTTGATCTAATTCAGTCTCAAACACCTCCGTAGCTTCAGATCACAGATAGCACGCCTTACGCTGGAGAATTCACGAGCCTTCGGGCCCAGGCTCAACGCCCCCTTCCTCAGCGTCGTGTCCTACAGGCAGTGATTAATGACATAAATATCTGGGCAATTTCTGAGTACACACTCTCAAATGAAAGTAAACAACAGAGAGAGAGAGAGAACAGATTAACATAACAGGGTCGTGAGTTTCTCAACCTCTTACTATTGGAAGATGTCAGCCGTGCGTTTGTATTCAAGCAGAAGAGATAGACACCGATGCGTCCTCCATGCAAGAGGGAATATTTTTACTTTTTGTACAAAGACAAGCAGGAGTCAGGTAGTGGTGACATGGTGTCGTCTTTATGTTTCCTAATTCTTGAAGGTCAATTTAATAGAATGTTTAGAATAAGCTGAATACTGCCTGCTAATAAAAAAATTTACAGACATTTTGCAATGGTGAGTGCCTTTAAACACTAGCATGCTACGCTTCTGGCATGCAACTTGTTACACAAAAACTTTAGCCTTTTAGCCTTTTCAGTACAATTTTATATATAAAATAAAACTTTAAATTCTTATTAAACAATGATTTAAGAATGAGAATAAAGACGTTATGGTTGATGATTATCACGGTTGCCATCACTGCTATATCACACTTCAGTGCAATGCATTGTGGGATACAATGTTTCTCACATTGTACTCTAATCATTACAAAAATATTAAGACAAATGTAACAAGTCATACAAAAGTATGCATACTGCATACCGAAAAAGTAGCATGAGTAGTGTGGTATGTGCCAATGTGAACACACCCATGCCACGTGCTTTTGCAGAGCTCTGAAAGCTAATAGTCTGTGTGATGTAGGACGGTAATAGACGATGCTAAATGCTAAACCACCAGCGGGTTCATTACAGAAATGCCAATAATTTAGTCAGATATATGAAAGCGAGAAAATTACTGCAGTGAAGAGAGATGAACCTTGTGTCAGGTCACCTTTACAGCAGAGCACAGACACAAACAGATGTGTACACACAATGCAGCCCACATACATGTAAATACATGCAAATGCACAAAGGCATTAAAGGGCATTGTTCCATCAAAACGCAATGGAGCAGAATTTACAATAATGGAGCGTTGTGCTTAGCTCAAGCCTTGTAAAATACATGAATAAATACAATAACAAAACCACAATACAGTATCATGGTTAAGCCTCCAGCTGGTTTAGGCAATTAAACGGCGTTACCCAATCACCCAAGTGATGTTTGCCAGGGTAAGCACAAATATTACCTATTTCCATACTTGGGGTTAAGGATTCAAATAGGAACCCCCCTCTAAGCATTAAACCTTGGTGCTTTATTAAATTCGTGGTTTGCCAAGCAGAGATATGAAATCACCTTTCTAAAAAAACTGTTTTCAGCACCAGATAAAATTGGCAAAATGTTCCATCGACTGTCCAGTCAAGTTTTAATCAACTTAATTTGTGTTGTGGTATGTGACACCAATAAGGCAGATGTTTAGTCAGTTGGATAGCAAATGTATAGCGTTAGAAACATTGACCCACACGATGGTTTGAGTCTGGGGTGTGGCTACCAGTTTAAGCTGACCAATAGCAACTGGAGGGTTTGTTTAAGCCAATTATTTTTTTGGAATTCACACTTCAGCTTTTAAATCAAATAATGCTGCGTGCAAACAAACATACAAACAAACCTGAAGCAAAGGCAAGAATATCAATATGTCTGTGTAAACAATCACACATAGAGCTGGATGCATGATTTACCTCTGACATCCCAGCGAAGCCAAAGCAAATATGTAAAGAGTATAAGTAGCTGTCTGACAGCTATAAGTGTGTGTGTGTGTGTTAAAGAGAGAGACAGAAGTGTCTGTGTGTGTCGCATCTGAGATCATTAACATACAGGTCACACACAGGTATCTGTGTCCTGTATGTACTTAGGTAAGTGTGTGTCTGTGTTTGTACAAAAGTATCTTAGCTAAGCTTCGTTAGCACACAGGTCAGATACGGTGAAACCCTTCTCTCTAGTTACACATATCCCTTACACACACACAACATTAGCCGAATGTGCAAACACACAACAATTGAAGTATGTTACAGTGAACAGAAATGATTTTAACAGAACAGAACATTTTAAATTCACTCATTTTCTGAATTGACATATTTATCTGTCATTTGCACATAAAAACACAAAATACAATGTGCTGTAACGATACCATACACAACAGTAACAGTATATATGTTCTTTCTATCAATCAGAATCTAGAAAAATCTTACCCCTAAAAATAGCTACAGTGGGGAAAAAAGGGGTTTTGAGGTCCAGTATTAGGTTCTTAATAGGTGCTAACACAAAATTCTGCTTCAGCCCAAGACAGGGAGGGAAACAGCAAGTTACTGTGATCCCATCCAACTCTATAAGGATTTTACCCTTTAGCAAGACATTTAACCATAGGCTCTTTCAGAGGGACCACTTCTGAAATTAGTTACTCAAGTCATTTTGAATGAATGGTGTTCGCTAATGGCAACTTGCACAGGACCCTCACACAGATGCTTTTGCTGGGACTTCTTTGAAGAACATTATAACTGGGATTTCACTGACTAAATTCCAATTCGTATATTAGCGCATCTGCTCCACAGAGAGATGGGTTTTGATCTACAGCTTTCTTCCTTTACTGTCTGATCTTCTTGGCTTTGTTTTACAGAGCAAACCTGTTCATAGATCAGTGGTTCTGTCTTGAGAATTCTTATAGGTCCTGAAGTCATATTAACGTAAGAAAGCTGGGTGCAATTTTTTGGTATCATAACTTTATTAATATATGGATATTTGCCTCAGACTTTTGCCTAAAAACAAAGACACGCTTGCATTAAACTAGGCTTTAATAATGTAAAATATGAAAAGCTTGTGGGATTAAATCATTTTAATATTGTCTTTGGTGTTACCTGTACAGTTTTGTACAGTTTTAAAACAACAATGATGGGATGCTTGCACCATTATTTAAATTGTTTTCTATAGAACTCTAATTTAAGACTTATATGCTCCTACAAAACTATAAAGAGGCCACAAACAGAACCAAAGGGCAGACTTTGTGTCAATAGCTTGACTATGGAAAATTACAGCAGCATACAAGGTGAATAGAAATGAATTGGAGCTAGAAGAAGATTCATACTTCCTGTTTACAGGAAGGAGTCAATGTCCTTGTAAAGCAGTTATAAAGGGCTTTCCACAGCATCAACATTCACCAAGCCAACAGAGCCAGGGGTAAACAAATGCATTCATCTCGAATCTCCTCCTGAGGAGAGACTGTAATTCTCCTCACACCAAATAGAGGACGAAGGAGAAAAACAGGCATCATCGCCTTGGGGGATGCCCAACATGGCTTCTCATGTTCTTTTGTTCCTAAAAGAAAATGTGCAAGGTAACCCTGCCGAGTAGTGAACCAGTCATGGACAACACCAAAACAAGCCTGGGAGGTTTTGAATGGTGGATCCCTGCTGTTCTTCAAGGCAGGAATCACTTTAAATCTCACAAAATGACTACAACAAACCTCTTCTCCTAACCGCATGTGGTCTTTACGTCCTCTCTGCTCACAGTCACATCAGGGTCAAGGTTAGTGTTTAAGAATACGCTTTTCTATTGCTGATAGCTTCTCAAAGGGCTTCTCACCGCTACAGGACCTGCAGACAAATCATCAATGCCTCTCCAGAACTTCAAAGCGGCGCGAGGAAGTGTCCTTTGACACATTAATTATAAACCAATAAGACACATCCTGCTCTGGTTTACAGGAAAGCGGACAACAGAGATTTGAGAGTCTCTTTCTTTGTCTTCCTGTGCAAACATATTGACCTGTCTTCTCAAATCAAACAGGAGCCAATTAAGCCATCGCTGCTGAATTAAATTAGCTTTTGTTTAATAAAAGACTCAATCTGTGTCCTTGATGTTTGTTTGCTGCACTGTACTCCATCAAGGTCAGTAAGGGTTTAACATGGAAATAATAAATGAACACCAGAAATAACAAATGACCCAGAAAACATTCAGTCATTAAAAGCTCTAAACTTCGCCTCAGGACACTATGTTTGCACAAGGCAATTGGCTTAAGTCTGCAAAATCAAAGCGCAGGTATTGACAATCTGACACTTCCTGTTTGGGACTGGACTACATTATAATGCAGGTGGCACAGCTCGTCCGCACGCAACACGTTCTGGATGAGTGAACAAGCTTGAGTCTATTTGTCTTGCAGACCCTTGCTCTACTCAGATCAGTTCACTCTCTCTCTCTTGGATGTTAATTATGTCAAGATTGGGACAGTTCAAAGCACAACACCAATTGGAAGTCAACACCTAGAGGACATTAGCCCTCACCTGCAATAACTGCAGAGTCAATCAAATGCTACGGCTAATGTGTCGCAGCTAACAATGATACCAAGGTCAGAAATAAAAGAATGCAAATAAGCAAGAAGTGCAACACAGAGAACGATGAGTTGACTGCAAGAGCCAATCAAATGCTTTGGCTAAGGTCTATGGTTATGCAATCAAGATTGAGAGGTTCTGTTTCAATTAAACTTACTTTGTAAAAGTACAATAATGCAAGAACTGCAGCAGACAATAAGAGCTTAATTTGTTGCAACTTATTTTTGTTGCTAAACTTTCCTCTGTCACATATGCATACATTGTGCTTTGCACAAGAGAAACTGGAAACACAACCCAAGAAGATGTTAACGTTCACCTGAAATGACTGCAGCAGCAGTCAGCCAATCAAATTCTTTGGCTAATGTGTCCCAGTCGGAACCAAATCAACATTAGGCACAATTTGATGAAGCTTATTTTGTTACAGAGAAACAAGAAAGCTTATCTTTACTTTTCCCTCAAACTTTTAATAGTAGAAAGAACATTAGAAATGCAACAAGGTCTAATGCATGTGTAATTAATCACATCAGCTGGTAGCTGACATGCTAATGGATCATTATAATAAACATTCCATATGCCATTGAGGCGCGCGCACACACACGCACACACACACGCACGCACACACACACACGTACACACACACACGTACACACACACACACACACACACACACACACACACACACACACACACACACACACACACACACACACACACACACACACACA
>JBAJNP010000264.1:27232-93193 GCA_036877545.1 Yasuhikotakia modesta | reverse complement strand
ACACACACACACACACACACACACACACACACACACACAGACACAGAAAGAGATCTGTTTTGGCTGATCCATTCCTCTTAGTGGTGAATTTGAGTGACGGGACACATGTATCGATTTCTACACTTTATCCCTTTAAAACAACGTCCGTCACCGTGAGAAAGCAAAGGAGATAAATGAGCACTTTGGCCCGTGGGGAGCTGAGCCTAAAGATTTCCCATCAGTCCTTGCTCTGGCTGACAAAAATGCTCCCTGGCTTCACTCCTTCATTAACATCTGTCATTCTTTACACTATAGCTCTCCTTTATAAAAATTAAGCATAGCAATACTGCAGTCCCCATAGATCAACTATGGCGTTTGTAGTAAACTATAATTTTACCATAGTGACTGCAACTATATTTCTCACAATGGCTGTTCCAAATAGTTCTGAGCTACAAACCTTGTTGCCTAGGGGAGAAACCTAACAATCACTAAAAATCATAGGTGACTTTCAGGAAAACCCTACATAGACCACCATAGCGCACCACCAAAATAGTCTTCCATAAAGAAAACAGATTTCATGCTAGCATGATGTTAGTCCAATTACACATAGCACTAATACTGAGAAAAACACAATGCATACACAACTATTGTGTGGAACCATTTTTAAACACATATTTTGTAATAGAATATGTATGACTTATTACCTTGCCTCATCCAACATCTTGGATTTACAGTAGTTTTACTATTTTTTATTACAATGCATTACAGTATTGTCTTCACAGTAAGTGATACATGCTATGTTGCTACAGAATAGTTTAGGAAGAAGCATAATTAAGTTTTGCCTTTTGGAAAGGCGTCTGATCTGGACTGTCTCTATGATGCTTCTAAAACCTGCCTCTGCAGGCAGCTCACAAGGTTTTAGAAAAGATCATACAAGTTTGCATATACTACATTTCTTCAGCAAATCCCGACTCAACAATCCTCAGACGGCCTGAATTTTTCATTTCTTCTGATCTCCAATTTCTGTTTCAATTTTAATATCCTATACGTTCTATAAAGCTGTGCTGTCTTTGAACCAAAACCAGAAAAAGACTGAATCAGAAACAATCTCACAACCTGCAATGCACAGACTTGCTAAAACCGTCTTATGGACTTTATTGTCAAGTTCAGGACGGCTGAGGGCAGGGTGCACACAGGATGCCTCTAATACCTGTAATATAAATGGTAATAGTGGCAAACTTCCACTGAATCCCAACGAGCCAACCTGGGAATTTTACCTCAGACAAAGTTATTCCTCTGTTGGCCTCGTCTCTGAAGAATAAACTGTGCACGCCACACTTTGCCAAATTGAATTTATCCCATATTGACATCTTTCCAGGTCCCACAACTGGAAACACACACACACACACACCACTGACAACAACAGACTGTAGAAAAACCCATTGCTTTTAGAGTAGCAACCAACAGTGTGTGGTGAGGAACGGCCGATGGAAGTGTGAGTGTGTGTATTTTACTCTGTGTATACATCTGTATATATATGTTTGTATTAAATACCACACGGCTAATTATCACAACTATCACACCTTAAGAACAGGTGAAACAGATGCAAGTATGCATCAAACATAGGAATTGCCATTAGGGAACAAACGGTACAGATTTTGCAAGCTGTTCCACAGAGTGGAACACACTCTGTGCAATATGAGAGCTCTGAATGGTGCATTATGGGATATCATGTGGCGGATGCTGGAATATCTGAAAACACAATCTGGTCAGTAATGCCACGTTGTCCTAGCAGCCCCAGACATTAGCATAGTGACTTAGTTACAGCAATAACCATAGCAACCAGAATGGATAGCTAATATAATAGCATAGCATAGCAGAAAAAAATGTTCTTTATGTCTGATGGATCTCTCACAATGCCTCGTGCAGTGCCGAGTCAACCTGATGTTTAGTTTGGTTGGTCTGAGAGCTGTTTTCTGGTCATGCACCAGCAGGTATGGGGTATGATTTATGTGGACTGGTTTGCAATTGGTCTGAACACAACCCACAAAACCTGACAGAAGCAAATGCCTTTGTGTGCATGTTTTGGTAGAAAAACCAATAGGCCAAAAAAGTGAAACTGACACGTTCTCCTCCTGAGCTGTTTATACTGCAGTTCAGGACCACATAACACAACGCTGGAAGATCTGTGGAGACAGAGAGATGATTTAGACCAAACTTCAACATTGTTTTTTAATGTTAAGTCATCCACAAACAAACATTCTGTCATTATTTACCTGTGAGACTTTGTGGAATATTAGAAATGTTAAACAGAATATAAGAAATATAAAACTCATTCACATATATTGTGTGAAAAATACACCATTGTTTAAATTTTCACCTTCTGTGTTAGATGAAAGGTGATAAGTCATACAGGTTTGAAGATATGATTGTTAGTAAACATGACAGAATACATTTAATGAATAAAGAGAAATTAAAGTAAGACTTTAGAAGACTTTAGTTCAGGGCAAATACGTTTACAATGGTGAGTTTTAGGGCGGTAACATCTCTATATCTGACCAATGGCTCTATATCTGACCAAATATCTGGACAGTGACAGAGACAATGTAAAAAAAAACATTTATTATTTTTGCACCACCATTGGAGAAATGCCTTTACCTTTAAACTGTCTTATGATATACAGGCCATACTAAAAAGTCACAACAGAGACTTAGAGAGGAATCTAGTGTATAGATTTTATGAATCTATAGAGCCATTTTACTGTCTCTGCGGATAGCATCTAATGTGAAGCGCTCTGACTGACCTTCTAATGAACTGTTAGTAGATACTTCAATTCTCAGAACAGCACCAGAGCTTTTCAAAACCATACATCAAGACCACAGAGAACAGCAGGGCAGGGAGAAAGAGACCATGACATTATTTTTGTCTCATTCCTCTTCCCAGAAAATGAAAGACCAACAGAGACGCCCGGAGATCTGTTAAAGTGTCATGTGCCTTTTATTTCCCATTTCATGGCCATTATGTCTCTTCATAAAACACAGGAAACACTGTTTGTGAGCAAAGAAAGAAAGGGTGGCGAAGTATCCATGGCGAGATTATCAAAAATGGTATCTGGAAAAGCAAAGAACTGGGGCAACATCTATTTCCCCTCCAGGTAGCACATGGCTTTTAAAGAATGGATGTGTTTTTCGGTGTCAGGCGAGGCAGGGAGGAAAATACATTTTGTTAGGAATTGGATGTGGCCCTTTTCTTGGAAGGGCAATGAAAACAAAGGTTTAAAAAATGGAAGGGCATGAATCAGATACATAAAAAGACTTGAGTGAGAGAGAGAACGCATGCACCGTAATGTGTTCCTTTGGAAAACAACCACAGTCATTTACAACCCGGATCCAACTTTTCCTGAGCGTGAATGCTGGAAAAATGCAACGCAAACACACTTAATGTCAGAATATATATATGATTCACATTGAGGTTTCAGCGCTAATTTGTTTTTAAGTCATTACTCTGGGCCTTGTGTGAACGAACAACACTGGGAATTTATGACTTGTCATTATAGTGCATTAACATTGTTAAAGTGGAAAATCGCTTTCCACTTGAATAATGCTTACAATGTTTAAGCTCCGTGCGGTTTTCCCGAGTGCTGTGAAATGGATTCCTCATTCCTTCCATATTTAAGTGCATTTTGGTGTGTGTGTGTGTGTATCTCGCCCTCGCTAAACAAGAAAACACATTTCAGACTAAAGCAAGACTAGAATGCATAAATGTGTGTTTTGTGTGTTTACATCTGTGGGCCTTTAGAAATGTGTGTGTTGTTCATTTTGTGTTTATGCTCTTGTGAGATGCGTGTGACTTATAATTTCAATAGTTTACTGTTTTTGTATCCATTATATAATGCTGTCCTCTCTGAGGTCAATTCAGGCCCTGAGTCCGGTACTTACTGAGCGCCTGTTTAAAGACACTATTAACATGATACAACCCTTAGGGATAATGGAGACACACTCATCTCACTCTCTTGGTTTTCTAACATTTACTTACATTTAAGGTAATTTGCTTTTACACAGAATTGTTCAGGTTCGTTGTTGACAGTTGTATCACATTGTTTCTGCTGCAGGAATATAACAGGCCGTAACTACTAAACAAACAATCTTTGTAACATTTTAAATAGCTATAAATCTGAATCAAAAGTAACAAAAATTTAAATAGTTATAAATCTGAATCAAAAGTAACTGTCCTAACCCTATACTAAACCCATATTAACCATGTTACATCCCAAATAATCTGCTTCCACTTTTTACATTTATTTTTGAAAAGCCTGAATGTTGTTTATAGCAACGTACATAGAGGGTGACAAAAAGGTATTCAACTTTTACTGTACTGGTATGAATATATGAGTTTTTCTATTAAAATACAATCTGATACCACTTAACTCTAATTACTATTATAAAGATGCATCTTTAACATAAGTTCTAAACATATGTGTGCCCCATTATTGTTAATGTAGGGCCAACATTTAACTCCCCATTTAAGTTTCACATACATAATTTTCATAGCCTTGTACATTCAACAGTGAAACAGTGGTACCTAAAAAAGTCCAAAAAGCTGTAAAATAATGTTGACGTCAGATTTCCAGAAAATTTGTCCCATTTAGTGAGTAATCCAATCCGATAACCTCCATATCCATTGTCATAGTTATTACAGTGTGAGAGTCTTCCACCATTGTAAAAGCCATAAGCCCAGGCGAACGCGTGCTTTATGAATGTAACAATCACCTTAGTTGCCCACGAGGCAACAAAAGAGAACACACAATGGCTTGTCCTAAAATATTTACGAATTAATACAAAATTGGAGATGACACGTTGCCTGTTGGGATGTGTTGTTCCATTACATTTGTGTTTCCCCAAGTGCACCAGCTGGTATTTAGACATTAGGAGGTGTCAGCAACGTAACAATGATTTTTCACGGCAGAAACCTGCCGCAAGAAACCCAGATGCTGGATTCAGCAGGTTAGCGGGTGGCCGTTATGAGACTGTATGTTATCTCGGCTGAAGTGTCTTCTTGCAATTTACTTCACTGGACTTTTTTACTCCCAGTCTATTCAATAAAGGCCAATAGAAAAGTGCGCAATTTCCCACGTGTGTGTATTCTGTGTTGCCACTGATAACGTTCAGATGTTTAGCATTGGATTTTTGGGTTTCTGCTGTCCTGCAAAGCACACAAAGAGGGGAAAACATACGACATCTGCATTGTCAGGTCAATTTTCAATAAAAAAAGGAAATGAGAAAGAAGCGCTGACTGTGAAAGTGCTGTAATGGTAGATGTGTCTGTACTGTACGCTCATTTTATTCTCTGTTGCTTACTGATGCCATATTTTCTTTGTCCTGAACAATCACACACACACACGTCTGCGGTTGTATTCTCTCTTTCTGGCTATCTTTGCATCAGGTAATATTTTGGAATGTGCTTTCTGTTGCAATGGCTGATGGGAAATAAAATTCAATTCATCAATGCCACGTCTTATCTCTGATAGCCACAGCGGTGAGCATTGCCTTCTGTGGCCCCCATCACATGTGTTAATTTACTTTGTGCTTCTCTTATCTGCACAGGTGGACAAAGGGCTTGGTGAGAGCTCCTCTCTCTCTCTCTCTCTATCCTGTACAGCTCGTTCATCCGTTTATCATCGAGCCGTCTGGACAGGGGTTCGGCCACAAATGGAATGGAATGCTGACCACCTAAGCACCGTATCCCACAATGCAACAGCTTACCTGACCTTCCCTACCCCTCTGGAGTTTAATGCAGGCTGCATCCAAGATAAGAGAAAGGCAAGCAACACACCAAAATTCATCACCGTGCTTGAACAACAAAAATCCCATTGATTTGTACTGAAAACATTTCAACTTTAAAATAAACAATGGAGCATCTACATTACACTGCTCTGACATTTGCAGTAGTCTTTGTAAATGAGAGCCGTTTAAAATCACATGATATCAAAACATGTTTATATCGCTGTAACCATCTGACGCAACGCCACATTTCTGTACCAACCCTGACAGCCAAGTTTGAATATTATTCTGTCACTATTTATCTGGGCGATTCAAATGTTATAATAGCATTTGTGCGGAACATCGGCGGCGACCTCTGTCTGACTATCGTCTCGAATTCTGACACACGGAAAAAGACACACGGGTTAAAGATTAATAGAGGAAATGCGTCAGGAGTTGATTTTTTGTGGTGCCTGACTTATTCATGAGGAAATGAATGGGCTTTAGTCACACTAAAGTGTGTGAGTGTGTGTGTGTGATCTAAGACAGCAATATAAGTGTTATCAGAATAAATGCCGCATGGATGTTGATGTCTGCCTGACTGAAGATGCTATGCCTCTACGAATGTGACTGGCATACTAAATATAGATTTACAGTTAAAACAGCCGGTCTGAGGCAGCAGGACTGCACTTAATCATGGCATTCAGCGGTCTTATTAGAGAACAATTACTAAATGGCAGGCCTTGTAAATCATAAATCAATCATCAAGACAAGTGCAGGTGAATGTGTGCAGCATTCTGCAGTGTAAAGCCGGTTGCCTCATGTGTATTCATGGGGGTGAAGGTTTTCTCACACAAAGCTGTTGCTGCCTTTATCAAAAAACCTGTGCCACCAAATAAGGGAGGAGTCTTTGGAAAGGTTTTAGTCTTGTATCTTTAAAGTATCCAGCAAGAAAATGTGTTTCTGATCAAGGTTTAACAGATGTCCTGAAAAATCCAGCTTAAGTTTAGTATTGGAAGATAGTACTTGATTTCTAGCTGGTCCAAAATGGTACAAGGTGATCATTAGATGGTTTAACTTGGTTTGTCTAACTTGGTTACTTGGTGGTTAATTAGCTACAATGTTTAAAACCAGCTTAACACCTTTAAGCTTGTGTGACCAGCTAAATAGCTGGTTTGTTGTTAGTCTAAGATGGTTTACCAACTTGGACCAGCTAATTACCACCATATCATATTCAAAAACATGTTAAAACAAAACCAGCTAAATCTGTGTTTTAAATAACTGTAAATCGCAATGGACATGACATTATTATGCACACCTCCACTAGGAGGCACTAGACTGTAACTCCCCTCAAACAAACACCCATCTGGTATGCTCTATTGCCTTTGGTGTCTGTAGATGTGTCATTTGACAGACATCTGTCACAGCTCATATCTCACTTTCACTCCATCTCTTACTGTGGCCACCTCAGGCTGTTCAGCATGTGTGAGTGAGCAAACGGCTTCAGGAAAACAAAGACATGACGAGTGAACATCTTTCTTCATCACATCACATCTCCTAAACATCATCTTCTTCATCTGTATATCTCAACCTCCTGGCTGTGATATACAACACACACCAACACCTGAAGACTGCTCAGAAGAAAACACTAACAATATCACAACACTGTTCCTCAGAACATTCAAAAACCTGATTATATGTCACTGTATACTATACTAGACAATAGGTCCATTAACACAGATCTTCTGCCATTAACTTGAAAAACTGAAAAACACTGTGTGAAACTTAAGATAACTTGTAGACAAAATATTACAAGCAAGCAAACAAAATATGCCGTGACCTCACATCCTGTCTCAGGACAAAAGTTCTAATCACATCTGAAAAGTCTGTGTGAAAGACCAAACTGAGACCAAACTCATTTTTACTCATTTTTGTGCTTGAGGAATGCACTAAAAGACCTGTGTCTTCTGTTCTCCTAAATCTCTTGAGTTTGTTTTTCAGCTTTACAAAACACTCCTAAAGAGCGTCTTTTGTCGACACTGTGAAGACCCTGGATTACCATTCATCTGGAGGGTCCGCTTGACGGACGACTGGAAGATGAAGAGCGCTCTCCCCAGTGATAATGACAGAGCTGGTAGCTCTCAGATTGAAGTCAAGGGCCTCTGGGTACCCTGTCAAAAGAAGCAGCGCTGTTGGTCGGGCCCTGAACAGCCCTCCACAGGGGGCAGCGTTTAATTACCTCGGGCCCCTAGTCGACTCTCCAGTTAAAACAAGAAGTAATTGCAACACTTAAAAACAAAAATATGAAAAACTTGTTTGGTAAACAGGGCTGAGGCAACTCAGTGATGCAGAATGCTTATGTAGCTGCGCTATCTGTATGCAGCTGGGACTGGATTGGCCGTGAGCAATTTCTCAACAATCCAAGCACAGCTTTAATATTACTTTGTGCAGATATGATACAAAAACCCACACAAATAAAGAAATCCCATTTCGTCTCACTCCATTTGTACTGATCAATAACAAACAAACAATCAAGTCATCTTTCTGGGACCTTTTGTTCTGTGTTTTAGTCAAACAAAGATGCCTTTCAAACCAACTATACATTTTTTTGCTTCTGTGCTAATCAACAATGTAACCTAAAGCTGTGAATAAAAATCTACCTCAAAGCGAAACGATAATCGCAACAGCAACAACAACAACGCAAAAGCCCTCCTTCTCTAGCGTTTCAATAATTCTTTAGAGGTTCTCATTAGTGTAATTAATTCAGTTTAATGAGCCCTCTTCTCTTGCTCGACACCCTCTAAATCATGTCAAGACCACTTTAGAAGAAATCTGTGCAAGCTCTTACGGCTAATATACGGTTTTCACAAACGGCTTTAATCCGCAGGTGATGCGTCGTCCATGAGAGCTTTCTGAAGATCAGGGTCTGAGAGCTTTCGCTAAGACAGACAAACACATGACGTAACCTGGAGGAAAGTAGAGAGCCTTTGCTGCCAAATGCCCTAATTAGCTTTTTAACTCAATTAGTTATGGTAATGAGCATGTTTGTTGTAAGCTACCGTGGCGGCTAGACTAATTCTTAAAAGGTTGCACTTCGTCAATCTCTTCTTTTTCTATTGTGTTGCTAGCTTTTTTGCTAACCTACCCTCTAGCAGCCTGTCGTGTGTTTCTTGAGCTTCTGTGATGCTTGAATACTTTTTTTTACATCTGTCTTTGTCTTTTTCCTCACGCACAGCTGGGATTGTGTAACGGCATGAAAAGAGCGTCTACATTCCAAGCTCGACTCGCATTGACTACAGAACACTAAATGTGATGGACCAAACAATTTAAACAGGCCACAGACAGACATCAGAGGAACTTAAACACAGATAGCAGTAGAGTGACTATGTTTGAGTCGTTCTGGATATAACATGACTGCTCTGTTTGTAGCTGCATCTGTAGCTACATGACAAAGTAATCATCTAATAAGCTGAGCTACAAAATAATGGATCACACAACACAAGCGCCTTTTTTAAACCACTCTTGTAAAATAAAAACATGGTTGTAAATGCAAGTAAACAAAATTGATCTTCCTGACTCTGGAATCTGATTGGATGAGCCACGTGTGAAGGCATAAATCTGACACACACACAACAGCTCTATATAAATGTGCCAGGAGTTAAATTTACGTACTTACTATTAATTAAACGTCACTATCTTTTATCTTTTCATTATAAGCTGTAAAAGGCCATATGTTACAGTGATTTTACCTTGAATCGTTAACCAATTAGGAACAAAAAAAAAAATCAATGTAGCCCACAGTTTTTTATAGCTTACTGTTTTAATGATATCAAAAGTTTTAAATACTTCATCTATTTTTCTCCAACTTGTTACAGCAGTAGCAGATCTTTAATGGCAATGAGATTCATACATGATGACATCATCACACTGAGCTCCATCAAACTGCCAATAAGAGGGCAGCTAATGCAGGCCCACACTCATATATTACCCTCTAAATTAGCTCATGGGGGCGGGCAGCTAATAAAACCACGAGAACCAAACCAAACAATATTCATCGCACTTAAGGGTGAAAGACACGTCTATCTCTGATCACTTGCATATTTGAGGGCGGGTGATAAAACTGGTCTCAAGAGACCAGAGAGCTGCCAGACGGCCATAATGATAAATCAGACATACAGCGAGAGACATGAAGAGCCAGCGATCAGACCCCAGAGAGCTCGTCTCTATAATGCCCTGTACGATCGATACAGAAACGCCCTCTACAGTGTTCTATAAGAGACGGGCAACCACTCCTCCCATCCTACAGATCACAACACCGTCCTCATTTTCAACTATGGTAAGATAACCTTCAGCTAATACCTTTGAAAGAACAAAGACTGCGAAGATCAAGTTAATTAAAGTCATCACACTTTAAAAGTAGTTTGCAAACTCAGAAGACTTTTAGAACACTGTTGTGATGATAAAAGAGTGTGTTTTCTAAAAGGTGGTGGCAGTTGGTGTTGGTGGAGCTGGGTTGTTTAGATACAGCAGACATTGAAGAGAGATTAGCTGGGTTTTACCTCCACAGGGAATCTTCTGCCATTGATGCTGTGCTCCGAGCCGTCTGAACCATTGCTCTGGCCCCAGTGGAACTCCACCTTCTCAGCTTTGAAGCGGCCTGGCAGCCCCGCCCCTCTCACGAAATAATCGTCCTTCAGAAAAATCGCCACTGTGGGGTTAAAAGAAAAGGAAAGAGAGAAACAGAGAGATAAAGACCGCACGGTCATGTTGGAATAAATGCAGTGTAAATAAAACACGCAACGCTGGGACTCGGTTGGACCGCTGCGCTTTCGACGGAAAATCGACAAAACGGAATTAGATTGGAGGACACTTTCTCAGAGTGTTTAAGATTTATTCATTTAGCCTCCTTAGGGACACGGACTGAATATTACACGCAGTTTCCCACTGCTGTTTCCTCGCCCTCAGAAGGCGAGGTCTCAAATGAAGTGGTAATTTGGCTGAGGAAAGACATCTCTCCCTTGCACCGTTTCAAATTGCTTTTTTGATTCTTTTTGTTATTTCATAAAACTTCGGCCTTAACAAAAAGGAAGAACCGATAGCAAAAGCTCTTCTCTCAAAGAGCATTTAGAATCACAAATTGGTCTTCCGCACCAGGACCGGACTTTAATTAATGGATACAACTTTAAATAGCATGGCCTTTGTCAGACAGATTTCCTTTTCTGATTGAATTTCAGAGTGATTTTTACTTTCCCCCTGCCACAAGAGTTTTGTGTCCTATTTAAAAGCTCGGCTTCACTGAAACCTCGCTTGTAATCTTACCGAAACAGGCTTGTGTCCAGCCAGCGAGATATTGAAGCAATCAACTGGTGGCGGTCTGAATCTGTCACCACAGCAACGTGAAGTGACTCTGAGGTGCCAGGGGCAAAAGTAAGATGAGAGAACACACTCTTGCGCACACACATGGCTGGGAAAAAACAACAATGGTCTCCTTCCGCTGGACGACTCTTTTAAGTTGTTTGGTCTTTTGTTGATTTTTTGACGTAATCCGACATGAGAGAGAGAATGAATCGGTTTCATTAGTTATTCCAGCTCTGAGCCTCATGAGCTTTAACAAACAGGCAGGAATTAGATGGCTAAGCCAGCAGGACCTTGGAACAGCAGTGTGTGAAAACCAGGCCTCGTCTGCCAGCAAATCCTTGATCAATGCAAATGTTTCTTCAAGGTTCCAGGATCTCATGAATTTCTTGAAGTTTAATTTGGCAGCAATCTGTGAGAAGCTTGTTCAATGCATCAGACAGCCCCAAACCCACACACACAGATTCACACTTCTTTACTCATAAAGACACAGGCTACTGTGTGTTTGGAATGGCATACTACTCTTGCTGCATGCTGTGTTCACTATACTATACTACATCATATCCCACAATGCAATGCAGGAGACTTGACCTTCCATTTCCAGTGTAGCAAAATTAAATTTTTGACAGCCAAAAAGTGAACAGATTTTATCACAAAATTTGAAACATTTTTTAAATAAAATTTTCCAAACATTTTCATTAACTATGTATGCGTGTAGCATGCTCAACGGTTCAAGTTTTGGCTGGTTAGCATGACCTAGTTAGCACCTTTTGGCAGATACCATAACTGCACCGTCTGGTTCTAGTCACTTCATGGTTTTCAACACACACCTTTCCTAATGAGCGGTGTACTCAAGGTGAGAAGGTCAAGGGTCACTTGACGTTGTAGTGCTTCATAGAAAAAATGACTCATTTAAAAACATTGATTGAGTCATGCATTATTCAGAGACGCTGGGTCTGTATGTTTATTGTGCCATCCCGTTCCAGGTGATTATTTCACTGATAAAACACTCACGTGTCAGTTATAAATAGTGGAGCAGCTATCCATTATTCATAGAACAACAGCGAGACATTTGTCTTCCTCCACACGGATTATGTTAAAGAGGAAAATGCTGGACAATACAAGTCTGTGTTTACATCATCAATATGTTGTTGTTGCGCTAAGAATTAATGATGCAAGACTGCAGCATAAAATCTTAATTCTGGTGTGAAAAGTTGAAAAGTGGAGAAACACAGCATTAAAGTATGAAAGTTTGCACACTTCCATTTAATTAAACTTATATTTCATATTTGTCAGAGTCATGATGCAGCAATTGGCACACATGCTCCTGACACACTAAGCCCTGGTGCTTTAGCAGATGACCCAGGTTTGAGTCCTGCCTGCAACACGTCCAGACTGCATTCTTCCTTTCTCTCTCACAATAACTTCCTGTCATTCTTCTCCATCTTTATCCAATAAAAATTCAAAACACATTTTTATATTAAACATTATAAATGCTAATAATTATATGCAAGTAAATATAGAAACAATTATTTGTCAATATAAAACTTGCTTAGCAGTGTAACCCTCGTCCCCATGCACCTTTTTTGTTAATAAAATAGTTAGACATTCTGCTAAAAACATCAGTTTTTACTCCACAACACATTTTTTGGTAAACTGTCTTTTTAAAACTATCTGTGTTAATTTACCCGTTTTGCCTGTATTCTTCATTGATGTCTTGTTGGACGACTCAGTGTCGAACCCATCCAGCGTGAGTTCCTGGTACTCCATGGAGACCTTAGTGTCCTGGTCGGCTATATTGATTGGTGATTGGTTTCTCTCCTGACACTCAGGAAAAGCCGACGCCCACCCTGTATCTGGTCCATAAGTCCCTGTAGGAGAGATAGACAGCAAATCAATGGATCATCACAAGACAAACAGAAGCTGAACCGCTCCCAGACTCACTTGCTTTTTTATGAGTGTCAGTCAAAACATGCTAGAGCTGTCGTGGGACGGTTGTCTGTCTGAGGGAAACCGAAGAGCTTGATGAATTGATAAAACAGTCACGCTTTAATCTGAGGTCTTTGAAGCACACACACTAATGGATTGTTCACACATACTGTGAATTCACAATACAGTTCATGTCGCAGAAGGGCTGTATTGTTGTTGCAGTGGGCATTCATACTGCTAGATGTGATATCACAACTGTCATAACTTTTAAAACTTCATCACAAATGGGACATATTGACAGTACAAATAAAACAAATCAAGCAAACAATCCAACAAGAAAAATGGTTTTACCAGTAAAATCCTTATGTTTTCCTTCACATCTTTTCTGCTGTGTTTTAGTAAGCAAATTACAGAATTGTTTTTTTGGTGCACTCTTCTTGTTTAAATTAAAGCAGTACATGGTCCACCTTAACAAACAACATTCATGCATAATCACAAGCTCATTTTAAATGCTGATGTTTTCAGACACAATTTCCATGTTTTTAAAACTTACAAAGAACAAAACATATAGAACCATAATATAATTTATGGTAGCATTAAACTCTCCCTTCTCTACAGCATCTTACAAGATGTGACTTCTGCTGTCTTTTATTGACAGTCAAACTTTTTCCCAACATTTTCAACATTCCCACATCGCATTGCCAACTTGTCACCAGAAATTGTAAAATCTCATTGAAAATGAATGAATGACTTCAGGCGAACATGTTTCAACTTCCACCGTGAACATTTGCGTAGCTTCCTAGCACTCAGCTAAGATAAATATGAAACGAACCATCGCAGATCAATGTCGAACAGAACTCATCATCTCATACATAATACAACACATGCTATTTTATTTCAGCACACAAAATGAGACTAGCAAACACGACAAGGATATTTTAAGAGTCCATTAAACCACTAAGTACGCTTAGAAGTGTCTCTTCGTCTTTACTGACGCTGATCCTGCCAAATCATAAACGCGCTTTCAGTGCAGTAAACATCCTGCGGTGCCAGAGAGTTTGAAGTGTGTGTGTGTGTGTGTGTGTATGACTGTTCTCAGCCTTGGTGAGAAGTGATCGGTGATCTGTGATCCACAAACATCTAAACAGAAAGTCCATGGCTAATTGAAAGCAATCCTCAGCTACCGGCCTTTAAGATGAATTTGCCCACAATTACCCCTGCATCCGGACCTCTGAAATGCGTACTTCATCGAATTAGGATTCATCCTTCTGCTCTCGCTCCAGCTTTAGGGTGTATTGATTAGACAGGTCTGGATTTCACATGGAGAAGCAAAGTACTATAGATTGAGGCAGGGCTGCTGGGTAATAAAAGAGAGCGAGGACTCGTGTGTGAAGAGATTACTCACTCTTTAATGCAACCTTAACACGGTTAGGAAAACTGCACACGCAAACTTAATCCCAACCGCACCTCAGGATACACTACCCAGATGAGAAAAACAAAGGTTCGAGTGCATAACCCTGCCTTCAAGTGGGGCAAAGATCAGTTATTTTTAAAAATTCATTTTATTTGTTGCTAGCTTTATGGGATTGTTTGTTTTCTTACATTTGTTTGTTATTTGTTTGTGGGCTTGTTTTATTTGAGCTGTGTTAGCTTATTCATGAAAAAACGAAACAAAAACGAAACAAAAAAACTTGCAAATCAGTTAAGCTATCAATATGTTTAGAATTTGTTACCTGAAAAATGATATAAAAGTTATATTTACTTTGATATGTACAAAGTAACAATCGCCTCCTATTTATTTACAAAGATATTTACAAATATAGATATTTATATAGATATTTACAAAGTAACTATCGCCTCCTTCAGTCCTGGGGATATACTGCTAAAACATGGAAAATACATACAAGACTGCATTATACACAGCAAAGAATATGCATGTTTCTCACCCTTCTGAATGTGCTTTTATTGATTCATTTGCCTTTTTCATTTGTATATTTATTCCCTGATGTTGCTAAACTGTCTATCAGTTTAGTCAGCCATCAATCAATCCACCCCTCTTTCCTTTGTCTAATAAAAACACACTTCTGCGGGTGGGACATGGAAAGCTATCCACCTGAGGACACAGGTGATGGTTAAACGCTCGTGAGGGATCTCACATGTTTTCATTTACCCTTCATTCTTCCCTCCAGACAGAAACAGAAGGAGCACTGACCGGGTGTCAAATCAACATTTCATTCACCTTTGACCTCTCATTCGGCTCAATCAATACTTCCTCTGTATACTGGTTCTGTCTTAACTTTGTTGCCTCAGAGAGCGAGAGGCGAGAGAGAGAGAGAGAGACAGAGAGAGAGGGATTGATGGATCCTCCTAAATGAGATTACATCTCAAGGCACAAAATGTTAACGTTCCTGCAAATACGCGAAACCGCTTTCAGCATCGATTCGCCTGCTTCTAGCTCTTTAAGAGTTTGCTCAAAAAGTACCACAGGAGGAACTGGAAGGGATACAGTCAGAACTTAATTCGGTTCTCAGTTTCAAGAATTTGCTAAAAGCCAGTCTGCAGGTGCCACTTAGACATATCAAATGAAGGCAATGAGGTTCCAGATGAAAGAAAGAATGGATTGTAGAGGTGATGAGCTGCAGTCCTGCATAGCTGCAGGGATCTAATTGGTGGTGTCTGCTAAGCCAAGCATCACTTTTACAGTTGTTCATACTTTACAACTACAGATTCAAGTTTGATGTGTAACTCATTCTGCACCATTGGTGCCCATATCTTGGCTGAGGAAAAAGGTGTTCCTTTTCTAAGCAATCGCATTCACCAATTTTGCCTGACAAAGTTAATGTTCCAGTTACATTGTCATTGCTTTAAGATTCTTTCAATTGTGTGGAATTACCAATTTATTAATGTAAATGTTTTATACCATATAGCCCATCTATTAATGACATACTATTTTTGGTCATATTTGGAAATGGCACACAAAAGCCAGAACCATATCTGCACTCCTATTGGTAGCTGCTATGTTGCATCAAGGTCATTTGCATAACATTTGTTTCACACCTTTTATTGGCTTTGTTACTGTAAACTGCTCTTAGTTTAAAATATTCTTTCAGAAAGCAGAAAAATCTAGGTAAATATTAGATATGAAGCTACAAACAGTGAAAAGTAAAAATAGTCAGTCAGAAATAAACAAATCCCGTGGCATCTTTGAACATGACAGAAAGCATAAAATAAAGATCTCTCACCTAAATCAAAGACTGAGAGTGACTGAATGTGGATTTGTGAATTTAATTCCTTTTCCACCCTTGTATCTTTCACAAAACCTCAGAAACAAGATGTGCCACTCAAAAATTCATCTGACAGGTACAATCCTGCCCTCATCAAAATGTGTTAAAGCAGAGAATCTTTTTCCCCTAATGCAGCTGTTCTCATGCATATTTCACTGCAAACTGTCGTGAAATCTCCAGAGAGCTGATGTGATTTAACAGAAAATGTTACAAGCGTTAATATACCTGGACACAACGTTCTGCCCCTCGCAGTCTAAGTGCTTTTCACTCAATTAGCAACAACTCCTCACACAGCTGCGTGACGTTGTGACCTCGAGGCATTCCGACAGATGCAGAAAAGCTATGTTAACAACATACATTGTGACATGAACAAAAGCAAGCTTGTGTCAGAACATCTAAGGAGCATTTATGAGATGGTCGCCCAATGGCAGCATTGTGACAAATGGAAAACAAACACGCTTTTGGAAAGATGTGGCAGTGTGGGGGAACCAACAAAAGAAAATGAGTGAGAGAGAGAAAGAGAGAGGGAGAAAAAGACTGGTAGAAAGATGCAGAAAGAGAGAGACATAGAGAGAGAGAGATAGAGAGAAAGACTGGTAGAAAGCAAAAAAGGTTAAAAATCTTTTCATGTTCTTCATAGAGTTTTTGCCTATGATCTGTCACACATAAGCCCCTTACTCTCTCTCTCTCTGTCTGTGTCTGCTGTGGTTGCATTAGCGACAGGGGTTGTAAACGCAGGGACACATGTGTTTGCAGCGTTTCTGGATTTACTGGGCCTGAATCCATCAGGCTCTGTGGCTGCCAGCGAATGCTGAGACACAGAAAGGTGCTTTTGTGGCTTTGTTAGTGTCTCTCGAGCACAGCTGTCTGAAACACACACATACATATTCTACCCACACTAAAACAAACCTTCACAGAGAGACATGTTTTCACAGCACGCTTCAATCGCACTGCTACTTTGACACTAAAATGGACGTCTAAATTGAAACTGCAGGTTAACGGCAGATATTGCAGCTTTTTTAGGATGCTTTTACACCAAAACAGGGGTTTTCACCCAGAGACCCCCCAGCCAGACTCTTACGCAACCTTCAAATATTAAAAAGCTAGATTTTCTCTGTAATACTTTGTATTAACTTTCATTAATGACATTTACACACATTATTAGGCCACATTATAAAGAGATCAGTGCACCATGGGGGGTACCTAAAGCACTGTGGGGGGCCGCAATATCTGGAAAGATTTTGCTTTTGGTTTTAATTTGCTTGGTTCAGTTTATAAAACAAAAGAAATTAATGGATTAAACTGATTAACCAAGTGTAATTAATCACACATTTCAGTATAAAAAAAGCTGGAAAACAATTATATAACAAAGCTCTTGCAGTGTGTTTTGGTTTTTGCCATTGCAATATCATAAGCTTTGCTTCTGTGTTCATTCCAAACACAGAAAGATAACATTCGCCAAGTATTTAACCCTCATTGTATTGCTTTCCCACAATGCACTGGGCCCTTCCGCTCACAACTTCTACATTGCCTGATTAGATCAATGATTGGGCTTAATTACTCAAACAGACTCTGTGGCCTCGGCGATCAAAGGCATTACCTGTCGTCCTCTCCACAGAGGCCAGCATTAGCATAACATGCATTAGGAGCCTGACAACTAAAAGCACTTTGGGGAAAACAAAGCACGAAAACAATAACAAATCAAATGGCCTAAACACAGTCAAGTGGCACAGACACTTTCAAAATCTTTGATCAGTTTGAGACGAGTCCCAGTGCAGCTTTTCAGCACATGGGAGAATGCAACAACGCATTCTCTGTAAAAGACAGGTTTGGAATAGCACAGATATTCATTCTAATAGGTTAAAAGCTAAGGAGAGAAACGTCTATTCTGCATTAATTCGACACCTCAGCATGACACGAATTGTGGCTTGATGTCTCTGAATGACCAGTTTGTGCATCTTTTATGTGATGAGAGACGTTACTTGCGAGATTGTGCTCGAGAGAGCAATCTCAATTTGACTGCATAAATACAGCTCGTCTCTCTGAAACCAGTCACCTCAGTTATGATGGGCACGGCACAGTGTTGACGCTTGGCTGTTTAAAGTGCAGAGGTGGACAGGGTAAAAGTAGCTTGTCTCGCAGACAGTTCTGTCGCATTAATTAGAGGTGGCATGCATCTGTGCATGCGAGTGTGTGTGTCCAGGCGGGAGAAAAAGCTGGCTGTAGACCCAGTGGGACTCTAACCCCATGAGCAAAAGCTGTCAAGAGTGACTGGAGATCCACACGCTGTCAGAGAACATTTCACAGCTGCCCAACACGGACCCAACACGCACACACACACACACACACACACAAACACGTGGATCCACATAAACTACAAACACAATACTAAGACATCACACATATGTCATTCTCTGTCTGACACAAAGTTTCATCCTCATAAATTTCTGTCATCCACAAACACACATACAAGCACAAAAGACTTAATTCTAGACATAACTATCTTTTCACACTTTTTCACCCAAACCTGAATAATGTATAACTGAATTCATTTTACTTCACATGACTAGTAAATTAACATACATGTATTCACACCTATTTTGTATATATGTTAAAAATACTGTAATTTGATTCAGAGAGAAGACGCTATTAAAGTGATTTAATCTAGATGGGGTGCTGGAAAATTCATATAAAAAACAGCCAAAGTAACAAACCATTATCTAAATGGCCATTGATTCAATCTTTAATGATGGTGAGCCATACATCTAATCTATGATCATACTCTTAACAGCATAACTCACAATAATAATACACTTAAAGAAAGCTCATGCCATTAAAGTATATCATTTATTGAACAAAGACTGCAAAGTAGAACCTTATATGAGTCTTTTTTACAGGTTACTTTGAGAAAGTTTAACTTTAGTTGAATCTAAGTCTGAGCAGAACGGAGACCTGGTAAACTAGAAACTTAGCCAATTCACCATGAACAATGTGTCAATGATAAACTAGAACAGAATTACTAACTATATTCCAACAACCACCACAAATGCTCATTAGAGGACAGTAGTTTTCAAATATTAAAATAAAATCTTTGTAAGTCGCTTGAATCATAAACTCACACCTGCTGACCTGGTTTGACCTTGTGGGTCGTACTTGCTTTTTGTTCTCTATTGTCCTGAGATTTTCCATTATTTTGCGATAAATAAAAGATAATAAAAGCCCCCTGAGCAAAGAAGAAAAATTTAATTCCAACAATACTTCAAACGGATTTAACCAAGTTACACTGAGGGAAAATAACATCGGCAAAATCAAAAAGAAAGCAGGCTGGAGATAAAACTCCCAATAAATATCCACAAACCAGTCCCTTCAGCCAATAAATAAATAAATAAAAGAATTATTGAACAACAAAGAGAGACTGATTATAATCCTACAGACGTTTTCTAACATACGCCATAATCACTTGCTGGAAGAGCATATTATTTTTTTTATAGCGCTGACAATTATTTTTAATTCTGTTCAATCTGCTTTCTGAATAAAGTGAATTATTGACTTGTCCTGACAGTGTGACACTAAGTGGTTTAATGTTATGGTAAACATTACTATTAACAATAAAGTTAAAAAACATATACATGAGTATAAACTTGCAAGGCACAGATGCATAATAAAGCTCATCTCAAAATACAGTGGTAAAAAAGCGAGGCAAATTAAAATGATGCTGGTTATTAGACTGAGGAAAAAAAGACTTTAACAAAAATATTTTTAATCTATGTCTTACTGTATGTTGTTACAGCAAGTTAACCAATCACCTATGTTCACAAACTAACATAGATGCTAATCTTGTGAAAAGAGAAAAGAGTGTGAAGTGTCTTTCAGCCAATCAGATGGTCAGTTTAGCTTAGACCAACCATAGCCTGAACTCCTACTGTACTGCAAGTATATAAGCAGTGTGATATTAAGATTCCACATTATTTTCCTCTTTAAGACAGAATGACAAGCATTAAGCAATTATCTCTTTGCCCAAGATATCGAAATACATCCAAGCTTTATAAATATACTTCATTTTGACCTTCTAGTTCCAATGTCATGCATGCAGTTTCAAATGTACATTTTTGGCTAAATGTGACTAGTGGCTATGTCTGATCTTGGCTAATTTACCATTCTAAAATAATGGTCCTTATAAAGGACAGAGATAATTTTAGACTATAAAAGCGGTGCAGATATGGGAGGGCAATAATCAGAAAATAAGCGCAACTCTGCGGTCCATTAACTCCTCCTCCAGCTTTCTGCATCTTTGCTCCAGGGAGATCTGGTACCCCTTGCAAAAGTGGGTGTATCTCACTAAAAGCTCTTTAAGAAAACATTAAGAGTGACTTCTAAAATGTCTGCTGCAATTAAAATCAAAAAGACGTGTTATTAATGTGAAGATGCTTTGCTACTCATCCAAGTGGATTCATTAGTTTTTCATTAAGTTCTGGAATGTTCTTATGTACGGAACCTTCTTAGATAAGCCATTCTGCTGGTTAGGAGTTAATGCAGTTACACAATTTTAATGAATTAATTACACGTCACTCACCGATCACTAGCTGAAGTGCTTAGCATTTAGCTCGTAGCATTCTAATCGAAGCCACTTTGGAGTCTTTCTCAACGCAAAAGCCATTAGTTACAGTTTATGCTGCAGAAACAGCTAAATAAAACAACCTGCTCACTATCTTTCACCTATATGCAGGGAAGCAGCGCTCTTCTCTACTGATCTTTAGTGCTTTTAATTAAAAGATAAAGGTGGTTGTACAGTCTGCAGTCGTTTGATTAACCCCTTCATCTGTCACTATGTGGAGGTTAATGGTAACAAACTGTTTTCCCATTTGGCAACAACAACAACAATAAAAATGCAACACAATACTATTATAATATTAATATTGATACTAAATGCATTATTTGTTCAAAGTGTATGTAAATAGTAACTTAGGAATAATATTTGCATGGGTCATTTTTATGTAATTACGTTGTTTCTTGACTTGCCATGTCTTGATGGTTGAGTTGTGTTGGCTATAGTGAAACTGATCTCTAATCAGTGTAAACAAAATTCTATATGGTTATAATTGCTGTTACTGTAGAGCTTTAAGGTTTATAATACAAGGACCTTCAAAAACACATAGACATACTGCTACCCAGCTAAGCTTGAAGGATGTCGCAATGCCACCACAGAGAGTCTTGCCCTTTTCTCGTTTTACCTTTATTCTGTCCGACAGTTTCGGCCTGGTCCTCATTATCTCAGAGCCACAGCGTCTATTGCACCTGCCCCACCTTAAGGTCTGTCTATCTCCTCAGCTTGGCTCTTAAGGGAAACCATCAACAAACCCTTTATTTAGCGCCAGCCTTCACAAACATTTTTGCATCTTTTACAAGCAGAGGCCGACCTACACAGGCAGACCTTGAGTCATGTGTTAATTATAGCTGGGCACCAAAACAAAGCAAATCATTACCCATAATGCAATTCACCAACCTCACGGCGCTTCAGGGCAAAACAGTGCCTGATCTTAAACCTCAAATCACCTTGTAATCCACATGTAACTGGATTATTTTTATGAATACAAAAACAATTATACAACATTAAATCTTCATGTAATCTAAGAAAATATTTTCCAAATCCCATCTAATCCCTTCAAGATGTCGACAATCGAATTTGGCGTCGACAAGCTCTAAGAATTACTACTGACTTGCCGTTTACACTCAAACCTTACATAAATATACCAGATTTAAACCAGATCCAAAAACTAATCAATGATTTACAGACAGATGCATAAAACTTGCAAGTTATGACTTTACTCTCAGATGCTCAATTCTTCATATTAGAACTGGCAGAAATACAGGCAATAAAAGTTTTACAAAGTGAAACTCAATTAAAATTCAGGATCTTTCATTGGTTTCGGTCCCAAAGGATTGTGGGAGTCATGAGGAGACTGTATATCATAAATGAACGGAGGACAGTTTAATTTAGATGTGTGAACACACTCATCTATTTTCATATAATCAAAAGTTAGAAAAACAGCTGAAATTCAATTATTGTGTTACAGTGACTACAGAATTATGGTTGTTTGCGCAAAATACAATCTGATTATAAACCTGAAAGCAAAACAACCAGGCGGCATGTTTTTAAATAGGCTTTTCAAATCGTATTGCAATTGGAACATTAATAATTATGCAGACTACTGCTGTCTACGCTAAGAAAGCAAAGACAGTCTTTTTGGTAGTCTAATGTTTACTTGATTTCAATCATCTCAGACGATGACCTTTTTCATTTCAAACACATCATTCAATATTTGTTTTACAATTTATTGGGTTCCCTTGAGGTTATAAAGTGTAACTATAAAGGGTGTTAGTAAATTTCTTTTTTGGGGAAAACAACTGAATATGGTATTACTATGTGCTTCAAATGCACTTACAAATAGCCAACAGGTTTTCAGTTTAAGTGTGAATTGGTCCCTATATTCAAATGTTTCCTAAAATACTAAGGACAGACACCAACGGTCTTACACAAGCCACACATAAAGCCAGTGGGATTTTCGGCACACGCTAAAGGCTACATCACTACACCATCTGGGCTTGGTGAATTTCAAACAAAACACACAAATGATACTTGTTCTCTTGGCAACATCTCTGCTCGATGCATCACCCATATTTCACATGTAAAAATCACCTCCCTGTTCAGCTTTCAATTAGTTTAATTTTGACTTGAGCCCCAAAATCTCCAGACATCAAAGAGGGGCTATCCTGTGTTACAATCATAAACATAATTGATTGTACTGTGCGCATAAAATGTGTGCTCCATTAAAACACAATTTAACCAATGCTTATTTCTCAAAATAAGGGAAAGTGCCAGTCATCAGTTTTATAAAAAAAAAGTCAGTCTTGCTCTCCGGGGTTCCCTCTGAGATTGATGAGTAGAAAGATTAATAGTTCATTTACGATCCCTGCAGAGACACTGTGACCATTATGAGATGCAGAAAAACACCATACATGCACTACTTTGAAGTCACTTTGGATGGCTGTAGACATTAACATAGAGCCTGCTGATAATAAAAACAGAACACAGGTTAAACAAGTCTTAGCTGGCTTGCTAGCCCTCCGGTCTGGCGAGTCTAGTTTGCTATAGGGGCTTTGGACATTTGCCAAGTTGGAAAACAACTATCTGACCAGCTAAATTAGCTCAATCTTAGCTTGGACTGCTTAACTTGTTTTTTTTTTTTCTGTCAGGGTATGATTTGTAGGAAAAAGCAAAGAAGATATGGCCAAAAAAGGCAGATGGAAATAAAAACAAGAAAAAGAAGCCAACAATACACAAAATAAAGAGTTCCTCATACAGTAGAACTATGTGAGTATGTACAGAAGCCCTCTGGCATCAGTCAATGGCTGTAGACACATCATCCATAACAGCCCAATCACAGTGAGATTCCAGACCATCTATCAGCCATGCTCTTTCTCCCCTCCTACAATTAGTATTGTTCTGAGTCCCAGCCTCCCTCTACCCGTCTACCCGATGCCACAGCGCCCTGATGAATGCACCTCTCTCGCCTCCATTGATTTCTCTTCAGACTCGGGTCCTTTGTTTGATTTGCTAAGTACTAAAGTGGCATGACTGAGGTGTTACACAAATTTGCCTCCCTCCAGCCTCCTCATCCCCACGAGTTCTCGTGCCTACCCCTGGTTCTCCCCAAAGGCATAGCTCCACACGGCTAGAGATAATTTTTTTACACTGTAAACACGACGATCTATAAAAGTCATGAACTTCAGCCAATGCTCTGGCCCGTGGCCTTTCTCCTCACTCTCAAACAAGTCAAACAAAAAGGTTGTCTTCTTTAACAGGACAAATACAGTTTGTCAATATCCATGTGGGGAATAACGACAATGAGGCCAGTCCCGTATTTCAAATCCAAACTGAATCCCTGCTGAGCTGTCAGCATGACTCCCTTTTACTTTTTTCTCAAGTGTTTCCAAAAAGGACACAGAATCAAATAGGAATGCCAGCCTGAGGATTCCCACTGCATTCAGACTGTGGAGATTTCTCCACCCGGTGATGCATTTCCATTTTTAATCATTTAATCAAAGCTATTTTTGCCATAACATTTATTGCAAAGCCAAATTTCATGAGGAACATGCAAGAACATTTGCAAAAAGGGGACCACATCCACTTTGTTACTAAATTACTCTGTTTGCAAATATACAAACATTTTGATATTTAATTATAATTGATTATGTCAATTATAATAACACTTGAATATATAATAAATTATTGATATCTAACAATATCATAAAATATCATATAATATCATATACAATATCATAGATATAATACCATATTTATTTTATACAAATATATTTATATAATATAAATATTGATATTTCATAAATTATTGATAAATAACATAAGCAAATCTCAAAAGTTTATCTCCCTCTATATTGTTAGATCAAGTTAGTTCAAGAGGAGCCTATTGTTAGTTCAAAATACTCCTCACTGCTATTGCTATTATCATTGTTGTTGTTATTATTTTTGTTTTTATTAAAGACTCATTATTCAAATGTTGTGTCTGCAGGTGTGCTAACCTGACAAGGCAATAACGCTAAATGGCTCCTTGTTGCTAACAATAAATAAGCCATCACAATTCTGGCCTCTACCCCCCTTGTGGAGCGTCAGCTCACATGGTATGACCCGCAGGAGGAGCAGAGCGAAAGCAGCAGGGGGACTAAGGAGTGTGCCTTGAGGCTCTCCTACAATATCTCAACCCACTAAATATGGATCATTACACAAGCGTTTATGATCTCATTTCTCCTCTCTCTTTTCTAAAGCCCACAGACGCTAATCAATTTGTGTGGCTTCTTTTGATCTGTCGTTGCTGTTTATAAATGCTGTTGGCATGTACGAGACTTGATTGAAATCCCAGGCCAAATATCAGCAAGGGGTGACATGTTCATCTGGGTTCCCTGTTTGAAGACACTCTGCACAAGCTTATTAAGAACTAGGTGTGTGTTCTTGTGAACATGGTTTTGTGTGTGTGTGTTGCTCCCCAGAAGTAGAGGAAAATTGCTAATGCATTTGGCACACTGTGAGGCGTCTCTTCAGGGAATGAGGACTGTGGGAGGAGAATGACAAACCAATGTGACAAATGAAGAGCACAGAAAATGGAGGGACAAGAGGAGGGTGGTCATTCTACAAAGTGGGTGCCATTTGTGTCCATCATACACATATGTATAACATAATGACAGATGCCAATTTTTATTTACATATAGATTTATTTAAATATAGATTTTAGTTGAATTATGTCCCAAGACAGATTCAAATTTACCAATTGAATGGCAACATAACAGATCTGACAGAATCTTTTTTAACTGATTTCTGACAGAATCCATTTTTTTTTTTACTTTAAAGCAGTTGAATGACCATAGAAAGAAAGAGGAAGACACATGAACATCAAACTGTGAAAGGAAGAAAGCACAAAAATGGGACGCCAGGCACACAACAGAATGAAACATGGTGTGCGCAACATCAGCTACAAATGAAGCTTGACTGTCAGGTGAAAAGCACTGCGGTTTTTAAATGTCGTCAGTCAAAATGGCTGAAAGATCTGACACACAATAGCACGGCAGTGGCCATCAAACGGACAAGGAACGGCCTCTTCCAAGACCCGAAATGCCACATCCATAATCTGCCTGCCGATTCCCATCAAACTTCCACAGCTCTGCCTGACAGCATCTCTCAACCCGGCATCAGACACGGAGGCAATCCGTGCCTATAAATTACAGAGATAATGTTGACACTTTCAGGTTCTGAGCCTGAAGGGAATATAGAAAGTGTATGAAGTGCCTCTGTTTTCCCTGTGCTTTGAAGTACCTCTTCTCTAAGGGATCTGTTCGAGATTATTGAAAGATATGATATATTAAAGGCAAATATAGTGGGTACTGTCTGTTGCATAAAGAATCAGTACATGCTTTGAAACCTACAGAATATTGCTGTGAGTATTGGTGTGTTGTGTGGTATATGTTTATGGATGTACACATCTTCCTGATATTAATGTGTACATCTGACAGCAAAAATATAGTAGAGTAAATGAAAGCATACATATATGTTGTTGGACAGAAGAATGAGACACAACATACATGACCTCTGGACAGATGCTACTGAGGCTGTTTCAAAAGGTAGACAGCAACATTATGCCAAGATATCTCACTTTGACCAGATTCAAGTGAAAAAAGGCAGTATTACATACCCTTTACAGAGGCTTTTTCCCAGAATGCATTGCAGCAAGCTGTCAAACCATCTAAGGTCGCAGATGAAATCTGAATTAGAATATGATTTTTTTATTTTTACACTGAAAATGTTTATTAAAAATGTGCCTGTGGTATTACATATTTTTGGATTATTATGGTTATGAAGTGGGTGGAGCTACCCAACATGTTCCTGACGAAATACTGTAGAAACCAAATGTTGCTCGTTTTGTGTTGTTTACAAAAAGTCAGATTTACAATAGATGAAGAGACAGCTTTGATTATCACGCCTGGTTAGAAGGCTGTGTTAGAAGGCAGGCGGGGAGGTAGATCTCTCGGTTTTGAAACAGAGCTGTAGAGTGTGACGCGCCCCAGGGGTGAGTGGGCACCATGCTTTTCCTGTCTCCCAGGTGACCCTGATTCTCTTCCTGTCACCTGCTGCTAAATTGACTCTTATGTTCCAATGAACCAAGACTGAAAACCCCTTTAAAGAAGCACAGCAGGGGAGGAGAAAAAACAGTGAATGAAGAACAGAGGAGATGAGAGATTCTTTGATTCAATTTAAGGCCAAACGCTTCAACCCTACAGAGCAAGAGCATTTATTGCTAGATGCTAAACCGAGAGATGCTATTACCAGAGATGGATTAATTAATTTCCTGCCTTTCGCTTTACTGAGGATGACAGCAGCACAGACTCCAGTGAGGCAGAGAGGAAGAGAGCCTGCACACAAGCAGACACACACAACTTCACACAATTAAGCATGAAAGCAATTTAAGAGGATGAGGACATGACACACGTCTCTTCCTGCTCAGCACTGGAGCTAAATACATTACCTGCTATCTGACTATGTTTTGTGTGTGTGTGTGCGAGAGTGTGTGTGAGTGAGTTTAAAGACAAGAGCACAGAGAGAAGAAAGAAAAGGACAAAGATATTTTACGAGTTCTTTAAAATAAAAAAATCTCCATGTTGGCTTTTCCTACATTAACAAACAATAAGACTATATTAATATTATCCCATTACCATGAAAATACTATTATTTTCATGCAAGACCATAACACATGCATATAATTCTGAAAGAAAAACCATGGTATTTAAATGAGTATACATTTTCAAATGGGTAGCTTTTGTGTTGCTTGGATTTACATGGCTATAAAAAGTTTAAAAGGTTTTTTTTGGACATATACAGTATCATTGTATTATGGATTATGGTAGCACTCTAAAGTAGCTTGTAAATAAAATGGGTAAATGAATGTAGTATTTTCATTCAATATCATGGTATATGCATTCAATATATAGCAACCATAAAGTGAACAAAGTATTAGCACCTGTCATTGTTTTGTTAGCTTAGCTTAAGTTCTAGTTTCACTGTGGTTTCCAAAAATGAGATTTAAGTGTGTGAAAACACTTCCCTGAAGACACACAAAAAACCTTGTTAGAGGCCAGCGGTGCCCTGCAAAACAAACCATC
Source organism: Yasuhikotakia modesta (assembly GCA_036877545.1). Classification (NCBI taxonomy): domain Eukaryota; kingdom Metazoa; phylum Chordata; class Actinopteri; order Cypriniformes; family Botiidae; genus Yasuhikotakia; species Yasuhikotakia modesta. The sequence continues at coordinate 65,160 of JBAJNP010000264.1, read as the reverse complement.
AACCCTATTAATATCTTCTGATAAATACACCCTCAGAACACATTGTTCTTGCACGAGTCTCTCTTACTCCCTATTTCTCTCCATTTTCCCTCCATTGCAACACACTCCAGGCTTCCTCCATTGATTTCATGGATGAACACACAGCATTCGAATGCTTGCCAATAGACGTGTTCTGTAGACGTGACAGGGCACAGCTAATTAGTAATGCTGATGACTGGCTTAATTAACCATGTTCTGCTTTTTGAAGAGTGTCAGAGATGAAGAGAGAACGTGAGGGAATGATAAATTCGCCTTGCTCCAATGAAACCATGCAAACTTGAGTTACGGTTTCAATGTTGCTTTCAAGGCCATTCCACTTGCTAACAAGATGCTAACCGCCTTGATGCTAGCCGCACAGATCATGTTTTTTAAGTCGTGTCTATTGAAATAGTCAGTGAATTAGTTATTCTTTGCACTAACTGAAGAGAATCACTCAAGCACTCTTGATGATTATGAGAAGGACTGCATTGCCATCGGTTTGTTGTCAAAATTTGTACAATTTACAGCAAATATTCAGGGTTACAGTAGTCTATAGTGAAACATGTAAAGAAAACACACAAAACTACACAACAAATCTAAACACACTGGGCTGAAAAAACAAAGCGAAACTGTAAAATCTGTTAATGCAAATGCAAGCTAAATTTACAACATGGTTTAAAAACAATAGGAATTATTATAATATTCTAGTAAATATTTGTAAGAAATTGCTATGACAAAAATTGCTATGAAAAGAAATCATGCTAAACAAAGATATAAGCATCTGTTCAACAGAATATTCTATGAAACAAACAGTACACTACTAAGGTCAGTCAGATCAAAGGACAGGTCTTAGTCAATACAAGTGAAGGTTACTGGAATCTACTCCAGGGCTCCTGTTGCAATTGAATCTGGTTTTAGTTGGTCTTTAAGTACCGCTAATGCCTTTGTCTCCGCGTCTCATCTCCCTGGGGTGACCTGTTTTAGTGTGACAAGACTAACCATACTAATCTAATGGCTGGAGAAGAAAACCACTAAGTGCTAAATGCACTGAATAATTTAGCACAGTGTCACTCTAATGAGGGGAGTCTGACACTGTTCACTGAGGTAGCCGAGACACAATGCGCGTCTGTGCTAGCACTCGTGCGCTAATGTGTGCATGTCTGCTTACACAATTGCATGTTAATGTGAGTTAGATGAAACCATGGGTTTCATTCACTGAAAACTGTGTACAAGTTCTCTCACATCTGGTCACTAAAAGGGTTCCCAATATTCTCAAAAGGTTCTTAAACAATCCATTTACTGTACATCCATATAAGGGCGTTCACAAACCTTACATTCTACATAGACTATATGTGATCAACTTTTTTTTCCTCCTAAATAGCTAGAATGCTAATTAAATGTACACAAATTATAATAAAATATGATATATTAACATTATCAAATATTAAATTTGGGCTAAAAAGATGCACAAACCAGTAAAAAAATCTTTCAGTCACACACTGATTTGGCACACATATAGTAAAGAAAAACCTAAATGCAAATGCAACGGACTATATTTGAAACAACACATCAAATCTCGCAGTCTGTCGAGTTAAACGGCAGGCCCAGCAGCTGCGCAGAGCGCAGGTGACTTTGAAACACTGCATCTCATCTCCCCACTTCTAAGTGGGGTCAGCGTGGCTCTTTTCTCAGAGAGAGACGGAAGACTCTCCTCATTGATTTATGGCAACAAGGTCTTCCTGCATGTGGCGGCGCGCTCATAACCGCATATGCACTGCCTTTACAATTTAATTAGAGCAGCCTGAGTCTCAGCAGCGGTACTCCTGCTAGAACCACCATTTTTCATTCGCCTCATTAAGCCCAAGCGTGGATTTCAAACCGTCCTCGTCTGGGTTATAGAGCAGCTTTCAGATGAGCTGATGAGTAGACAGAAGAAAAAAGGGGAGATGGAAAAATAAATGTTAAGGAGATATTAATTTCATGGTTATTTGAAAAGCTCTTTTCTTTTTTCTTTAATGCTGCTGGGATTCTGTGGAATGATGTGGAGATATTGCAGCGTCTAGAATTTCAGAAACAGACAAGGGTCTTTCTGCACACTAGAAAAAAATCCTAATCTTCTTAGCATCTTTTTGTCGTTTTCTTGTAAAAATATCAATAAATTACCAGACAAGACAAATTTATTTAAAAAGTAAAACTGCATTTTGAATTTGATCATCATTAACTTACCCCTCATGACTATCTTTATTTGAAGAAAAGAATAGCGCTAACGTTTTTCTAAATTTCTCCTCATGTTTTATTAAGCCAGCAAGGGAGGGGGTAAAATGGTGATGACTTTTACTTTGGGTAAACTAACCCAAGGTAAGGTAATTTACTACCCCCCTGAAAAACAGCGATTGTGTGCATAAAAATTACTAACTTTTATTAGAATGAAACTTTTTGACTATTTGCAAATGGGAAAAATAACTTTAACTTATTTTCTCTAGTAACATTTCACCTAAATTTAATACATACTTTACTAGAAAACTAGACAAAAATACTGATTAGAAAAGTGACTCTTCGCAGCGCAAGCTAAACAGGAACATCCACGGGGGAACGAATACACATTCTTGCTCACATCATGTGGCAAAGAAATATCACTCTGCGGAACAAAGGCAATTAGCTGACATTAGACTGTACTTGGGCGCTGTTCATGGTCTATCTCAGAGGTGTTAAATCAAGAGAAAATGTGCTATGGTAAGTACTAAGCCTGGATCACAGGAAGACGACAGGAGCATTAACTACCTCTATCCTGATTAACACAGCTTTAAAACACAAAGGAGCAGAAGATGAAATAGTTCAACACAAGCACTCCCAGTCTGCTGGAGATTCCATTATGTTTTGCGTCAATATTTGGATTGAAACAAGAAACTGCGAAGGAAAAACTGAAATGGGATCCTGTTCATATCTAAAAAATATTAAACTAAAAATATTTAAACTCTTTTAAATATTAAACTCTTAAAAATATTGAACTACGTTCAAAACCCATTTAGTTCTGTAATGTGACATTTTAAAGTGACAGAACATTTAACTAGAAAAATGGCAGGAAGGTTTTGATTGTATCGATGCATAATTGATGGGCTTGCAAAGACTAAATAATGTCTAAATATTATATAATAAATAGAATAATAGTAAATATAATATTTACTACACTTTTGGTTAATGACTATTGGAGTATTGGAGTGTGTTTTTGCAATTATAATGAAAAAAAAATACTAATCGATTTCAAAGCACAACACCCCGCCCATTTGCCAGCGTTCCAACAGGTAGCCCTGCCCCCAAACTCAGATGATTGGTTAGGCCTGTGATGCTACGACTTGATAAACAGTGGACAGGGAGCACGCATCGAGGCAGTAAATTTTGTCAGTTTTGATTTTATGCTGACTTCACAAAGATGCACAGAGCTCTTCTAAAACAGACAGAAAGCACCACCTCTAGCTAAGTGCAATCTGAAGCCCTTCGCTAAAGGCCTACAAGCTGAAGTTGAACAGAAGAGGAGGAGGGTGTTGACCTGCCCACTCAGCCCACTCACAGACTCTCATCAGACCAGAGGCGGCAGGTCAGAGGGAGGTTGAGGTACGATGAAGTTTGAGGACGTGATCTGATCTATAATTCTAAGCACAGAGGTGAATTCTAATGGCGCTATTTCATAGGAGCGAGAGATGGAGACAGACAGCCAGTCTTCTTTCTGTCTTCACCTCATTTCCTCCCTCCTAACAACTCTCCCACAAGACGAGTATTTCCCTCAGACGTTTGTGAGGGAGCACTTTATATGAAAAGCATTGTGTTCTGTTTTATGCATTATATGAAAAGCATCTTGGAAAAATATCTATTTAATTTTACATGCAATGGTCCCTGAAGGAACTAAGATTAAATAACAATTAAAAATTTATAAATGTCGCTGCATTAAGAGACACTTTATATTCCTGTGTAAATTCCATAACTTGGCTTAGAACGATGGCTTAGTGATGTACAGAAATGAACAAACAATAAACAGAATATGTTAAATGAACATTTCACTAAAAAGCATTGTGCTGTCTACAGTGCGAAAAAAGCACCAATACACAACATTGCAACATTTTTGAACAAGAATGTATGTAATTGTGTCTGTGTTTTTTATCATCTTATATACCATTTACTTTATCCAAACCCTTCTGTCTTTTTACACAGAAGATAACATAAGGCTTTCTCTCTCCCTCTCAGAACACTAACACCTCAGATGGTTGAGTGAGTCTCCACACTGGTAACGCAATCATGCCTGTATTAAATCGTAAGTACACGATAAGGGAGACTGCAGCGGGGACTTCTTTAGACCATGTTTAAAACTTTGTTAAACCTTGTAAGAATTTCATTTAAACTGCACTGACCGCAAACCAAGCTAAAGAAACGCATTAGGAACCAAACACGCCTGCGGATGATGGTTATCAGACGCAATTTTCGAAGATGGAGACAAGTCCAGGTTATATCAAAGTCAAAATACAAAGACATCTGATATCCTGTAACGCAATAAGACGCACTTTAAAGCTTCTAAGACTTCTGTTAAAGCATCTTTGAACATGCAGCGCTCCTAAAAGGATTAGAGGAAGCTATTTTACCTGCGTTGTACAATGTCCCAGGAGAAGATCCAGAGAACATGGAAAGAAAGAGAAAATAACAATCATTAGATTCAAATGTCATATTGCGCATTACATTCAAGCATTCATTGCATTTACGTCTTTGAAGAACCATGCAGATTTACCAAAATGTGTCATTTCTTTAGCATATGGCCAATTCAAAGCACTTCAGATGGGTCCTTTTAGCAGCTATGCAGTGGTTATTATTATGGCAGCATATGCACCTTACCATCAGACTCTGTGGCAGAATTCTGCCATTATAGGTAGAGCTGAATGTTTTGTACAGCCCATTTTACACTCTAACTTTAACAGTATGTTCTTTCAGCAAATTCAAATAACTAAAACTACTGCTGAGGATGTAATTTTAAACCAGTTCTGTTCCTTTCACAGTAATGAAGTAGCTGAGACAAAACTTTCACACCACCAGCTAGAAATTCCCACTAAATTCCCATTAAATTCTGACTAAATTCCCACTACTTCTTTGTTTTCTTGAGTGTTTGAAAATGATCAGAAAAAGAGAGGGGGTTGTGATTGATTTGTCGACTTTGACCCCAGGTAATATTTAGGCAGCAGAATATTACAGTAACATTAAGGTTGGGATATTTTCTCAGTGAGAACATTTTTAGCAACCACCCCTAGGACTTTATCACCAACTTCCTGTAACACATACATAGCAACACCTTGGCAACCATTTAAAGCACCCAATCATCAGGATAGTGACAACAGCATTTGAAAATGTACAAAAAACTTGGTAATAAACTAGGGATCGACTGAAAGGGCAGAATACAAGCATCTTTCTGAGAACCCAATATCTGTATTACTTAATATTAGTGTATATGTATGTGTGTGTGTGTGTGTATGACAGAGAGAGAGAGAGAGAGAGATGAGAAGAGGTATTTAATTGTGTCCTGGAGTGCTCTCACTTTAAGATAAGCTCTACCTGTGAGGTTCTGCACAAGCCTCCATGGCTTTCAGCTTCATTCGTTCCACATAAACTGCTCTGAAGGACAAGCATTATTGTACCAGTGTGGAAAAGCGTATTTAAAACTGGGGACAGCGGAGGTGATCCATACCTGCCAGCTTTGCGCCAACAGTGACGCAAAGGTGAAAACGCCTGCATACCTCACTCCTAAATACAGCCGGGAGAGATTTTTATAATGTCTATATCTGGACTACTGTGCCAATAATCTTTATAATTCACTGGATAAAGGACACTGAGGATGATAAATAGACTGCACACAGTCAGCATTTAAACTGTTCATAGTTTTACACTTTAGTCTACAAAGTCGCATTAACGGAAACTAGCACAGGCAAAAATGCATATAATAAAATGGCAGTTGCAACCTACGAAGCTAAACAGCGGGTTTACAAATACAACGTGCCACATAAACACAAACAGACATTCTAGGAAATGGGACAACTGGCTAGAAAATCTGTGTGTAAACAAAACATGCGGAGGTGAGTAGAGAAATAGCGGGTTTGGCGAGGCTGGCAGTCAGACGCAAATGCTACTGGCACGTCAAGAGGAGCAATGCTGCACGGATGAAAAATAGGTCACACTTTTTTCTAAAAACAAGAAAATAAGAAAATAGAAGGATGGATAAGATTAAATGATGGAGAAGGAAATGGGAACATCATGGATTCTAGCTTTGTAATTATGTTTACCTTCTGCATGTAGAATAACTGTTTTTAATTTTAGTTACATCATTTTGCCACAAGGGGCAGCACAGAGTACACCTATACTAGAAGAGGTCCTTTATCTATAATGTAGTCTACATTAAAGGCATAGTTAGACATCCAAAAAAAATTAATTCATTCCTTCATTCATCCCATCATTCCTCACCCTTATATCACCCTTATTTCAAACGTGTATGACTTTAATGCTACTGAGGAATACAAAGAAGATTTTGAAGTACGCTGGTAACCAAACAGCACTGGCTCACTGGATGGATACAAAACCACTGAGAGGTATTTCTCAAAATATTCCACAGAAAAAGTCATACAGGTTTGCTGGAAAATGCCCAAAAAAATGTTACATTTCTTTAAGTCTAGAAAACTTCCTAAACACAATGACCTTATTCTTCATAATCATAAGATGTTTAATGTATAATTTTAAGTAGCAAGATTTTGAACCAATGAGATTTCAGCGGCTATTCACAAATCTTAGATTAGAAGTTAGAAAAAATGTAACAAACAAAACCTGCATTCACTCACATTCACATTCATAGCTGGTTAAAACAAAACCGTTTTTTTTGTAGAAACACAATGCTTTTATTGTTTGTTGGCACGGTCTACCCCTACTCCATGCCTAATGTTGATACCATCAAATGCAAATCTTCCTACAGTTTCACAGAATGCTGTTTTCCATCTACACCCGACCCTAATATTTGTTCGCCATCTCTCTTTGTTTAAGCAACTTCCCACAAGATCCGTTATCTCCGAAAAACCTCACAATCAAAACGCCTCCACCTTTATAAACGTCCTCCTTTGTATTCCAGGCGCGAGTCCTGGGCCTAACATCTCATTGATTCTTTTATTATTGTGCGTTATGACATTTCACATTTTGTCAGTTCAGCTCTTTTTTCTGCTCCTCTTGGCCCTGATTTCAATTGCTGATTACTTCACATCAGTCAGGGCTGATTTGATGAGAGGGCTACGGAGTTATTGCTTCCCACAACTGAGTTTATTGCAGACCGGCTGCCTTTCGGACGCCTTACACACCGCAGACGAAAATAATAACAGGAGACGTCAGGGACGGCTGATATCTTGGTGACAGGCTGAGTGGCAGTGCTGTCACAGTCTTTGCACCTGCTTTAGCACTGTCATCACTTCTAAACCGTGGGTCTCTCTCTCTCTTTCTCTAAAGGCAAAGCAGTTTTGACTTCATTGGGGTGAGCTAGCGGGGGTCTCAGAGACCATCCTCAGCCTGGACGACAGCTGAAAAAAAGAGGAATATGTTAAAGAGGTCATGTTAGGATTGAGAGGAGGAAAGCATGGGACTATTATGCTTGCGTTCTATGTCAATGCTAGCTAGCAAGCTGTTAGCATGACTGCTCAAAAAATTACAATAGTAGTAAGTGAAAGATTTTTTTACAGGCAGACAGATTGTTACAAACATAAATGTCCGACCAAAAGCACAATAATGACTTGTAGCCTAATTTTCCACTTCAGATTTAAACCGTACAACAGAAAAGTAAAATAAATGAATAAATGAATAAATTTTCTGTCTTCCAGAAAAATAAATACATTTTCAGGAAGACAGAAAAAAAACTACTGGAGCAGAATATAATGATGGGAAATAATTGTGACAAAATTTCACAATTATTGTTTTTGGTTAACTAGTCCCTTAATTCCATTAAAACATTGTAAATGATAAACAAACAATAATGTCTTTGTTCCATGGCATGTACTGCTAAAGAGTTTTACCTCAGTGTCCCCAGATCTTCAAAACGCCTCTCAGGCAAAGAGATACTAATTAACATCCATCATTCTACATGGCCAACGAATTCCCACAGGCTGGATTTTGGGGTTGTGGTCATCCGCTTCTCTTCAGACAGCCAATCGCTGAAGAGCAACGGATGAGGGCCTTTCTCCTCCACTGCATAGCTCCCTGCAGTCCCGCGTGTTGGAGGGAAGATATCATGTCTAATCATCGCCAGGCTTCATCATGCAATACTGCGGTCGCTAATCTGCGCCGCTAACCGCTGAGCCAAGAATCAAGACTCGACGTTGCCTTGATGCTGTTTATTCATGCGGCACAAACAACTGAAAGGAAGAAAAACGTCTTAATGATTATGCCTGATAATGAAGGCTATTTGTTGGTGAGCCGTTTATAGTCCATTAATAGCTTGGTTTGGTTGGTGTCTGCTTGTGCAATTGCAGATAAATAAACACAGAGCACGGAAGCGGTCCAAAATTTTGCTGATATGAGAGTTTGTCTGATTAAAACCAGCCGAATATGTGATATGGAAATCTGTTACTCATTATCATGGTGACTACAAAACTGGCCAGACACAGATAATGTCAATAATGAAATTCTGAGGCCTGTCTACGAGTAAATACAAATTTAAATAAATAACCTAATTAAGCATCCCTTATGAGCTGTACATAAAATGAGAAATATTGTATATTCTGACTACTAGAATAATCCAAGCTTTATTTATTAACCATGTCCAGGTTCACCCCCAAGTGTGCTCAGTGCCACAACTGCAATAACCCAGACTAAATATAAAACATACCCTGTATGAAATAATAATATAGAAAAAAATTATTGCAAAATGCTTTACTGTGACTATGAATATAGAAAAAAATTCTAAAGCGGTTTCTGAGACATTTTTGTTTATTCAGTTATTTTGTTCTGCACCATAACATATTTGAATACTTTCATTTGAAGGCTGTTTTTGGGAAGTTTTGAAATTAATTTGTCTAATCAGTTGGTGTATTGTATATAGTGTATATACAACTAATTCAACCGCAGTTTGCAATTGATGGACAGAAAATTAGTGAGAGCTGTGGCCGGGCAGATAGAGTGTATGTCAGTACACTGACGCTTATGTGCACGCGACCCGATGTAAGCGAGTCTCAGCGCTGAACCGGCAGAAAGCAAATGCAACCTGACAAAATAATTCATTATTTTACGTGACGACAGAAACGAAAGGTATGTAGCGTGAACGCATGAATTCTCCCGAAATCCCGAGGATTTTCCGCTCGGTTTTGCCTGTAGCGTTGTGTGTAGCACGTAGCATTTTTCACCTTGTATTTGCATAGCAAACTCTATTATTCATAGTGTCATGTCCTCGGTCATTCTGTGTCATGGAAAAGCCTGTGGCGCAGGCCGCTTCCACCCATTAGAGCTCCGAGAGGTGCCTATTCCTCACACGGGGCAGCGTTTTACTGTCAAAACCTACATTCATCTCCTCTGTGACTAATTCTCCAGTGTCCAGCTAAGTGGCTAGGCTCATTTAGCATTATGTAGAGCAAATCAGAAAAGCTTGTGATGGAGTGTGTGGATTGGTCCCTAGTCGATGTGAAGGATTATATTTAGCTGTTTTGTTGTTGTTGTATCATGTACGAGGAAAAGACTTGTTATCACACCATGATCATCGTGCCTTTGTTTTTCTTCAAGCTCATGAAAGCAAGTCAGAGCATCAAGCAAGTCATCTGACATCATTTTACAAAACAGGTGCCATTTACAGTATTTTCTTTATATAAATCTGTGCAAAAACAAACAAATTATAAACAGCATATGTTAGCTTTAAGTAGTGTTTTTACCATAACTCCAGTAACTTTTTTTTACAGTAAACGGTTTCGCTTGGCCTTTCTAGCTTCATGCTGTATTAACATACATATATATATATATATACACACACACACACACACATATATATGTGTGTGTGTGTGTTCTGATGACAACATATACATAAGCATAAAAGGTTGTTATATTGTATAAATATTGTATAATTAAAATACTATAGAATACAAAAATACATAAAATACACTATTTCTTTTATTTTATTTTTATGTACACTATGTGCTCCATTCATATTTATTCTATTTGATGATTATTAGGGTATAATCAATTTCATAAATAAAAAATGTGATATGGCACCACCACTCTCCGAATTAAGAAGTGCCAGCATTAGCATTACACTATTTGTAAAAGACACCTTATAGTTTCATAATCTTGTATAATTAAATTCTAAAACATTTAACCTGGTTGCCCTCAACTTATCTTCTTCTTATTATTATATGCCAACATCTATGAAAATATATCACTGCAATTTTTTAACACACTGTGTCTTACTGAATGTTTAAAATGTAACAAAAGTGTTTAATATCCCCCAACTAGAAAAGACACCCATTTTATAGAACAAACCTTCTATACACATACATACACACACACACACACACAGTCACAGAAGTTGAGAACCTCAGAAGTTTGAGTACAGAGGCACAGAACACACATTAAAAACAGCTGAAATAACCTGGGACTAGTTTAGCCTGTGGCATAGGAGAAGGAACACTTTGGTCTTTGGGAAAATCTAGAAAACACAGCAAAGGAAGTAGAGTAGCAGGAGAGAGGGTATCTAAGGGCGAGAGTTACTTCCTCCGCCTAGTTTTTCCAATAGTAAGCAAGTTCTGTACAAGGCAAGCCCAATTACACAGTTTAGATGTAAGTGCTTCAGACAATTGCATTGAGAGATGCTGTTAAACGGTAAATAAGACCTCATTTACATGTACAGGAGCATGAGAGTTTGTGAAATAAATGGCTGCCCCACTTCAAAGCTTTCTAATTTGGGCGGAAGTAGGAGAGCCACGGCCTCCTGCCAACTTACACCCGATTACCTCTTTCAGTCGCCCACGTTATGCAACACAAATTAATGTTTCACTCTGGTTAAACCATCTATGCAATATGTACCAGGTCTTATGAACCTACTTCTCTCAGGACAATGTTATTGGAAAACAAGAGTAAAGATTGTTGCACAATTAAACTAACGAGGTCTATTATAATCATAGAGACTTAACATCATGAAGACTTTATAGGTGACATTATATAATGCATCCTATTGAAGGTACATATACTGTATATTATTTATGGATATGTGTAGGGTTCAGCGACGTAAACTAATGTTTTGGCCCTAAGGGCTTATGCCTGCAATGGTGGGTGGAGGTTTAGGGAGGGATTACAGTTTGTTTGTGCATAAAATCTTGCCTCTACAGTCCCCCAGCTGATACACTGCAATATATTCTCACAAGATCACCAGGAACACACACAAACACACACACACAGATAAAAACACACAGTCCAAGTGGACCATGGCCTCTGAGATTTTACATCATCGGAATGCCATTCTTAATTAGTGTTCCTTTATCCTCCACAGTAACATTTCATGCATCACAAAACTCCTCCGTCCAATAATCCCACACCTGTAACGACCAGAGAGAGAACATAGCTGCCCCAATACAAAACCTCTTTATCATTTCCCAAAAACAAACGCTAACATACGTACACCAGGGAGAGGCGGGCCAGTCCAAGCCTCATCTCTGCTAATTAGAGAAAATGTGCTTGGGTAAGAACATTTATGAAGGATTCCCTCCTGCCAAGGCCTGTTAAAACCCTGGTTACTCCTTGACCTCTGGTTACATAACGTTGTTGCTCAACTGTCCCCTACTCAACTCCTCGTGCCAAGGTGCGATAAGGCAAGAAATTAATTCATTAATTCAGTTGATATTTTTACTAGCTGATTGAATAAGTGCTGATGAGAAAGTCAGGAAGTCACAGCCCATTTCCTGCCAAAACGTCCCGGTGAGAGGCAGGAAGTGCGGTCCACCCACATATAAATCTTCCAAAACAAAGACCATTTGGAACGTTCTGTGCGATTCTACACATTCCGGAATGTTCCAGAAAACCTTTCTTTTCCCCCCAACATCTTAAATGTTTTTGTTTTAGCAAGTAACATAATGGCAGCCATGTTGAGCAAACAACTTTCTGTGAGTGTGTCTACAGTATGCGAGTATAAGCATATTTATTAGACATAAAAAAAACACCCGGCCTGGTCGGCATCATTAAAAATGAAGCAGCCAAAGACATCTGTGTCTCAAAAGGCAATTAACTTCTTTTAAGAAATGTGTGTGGAGTCCAGGCAGGAAACAACAGTTTTAGTTTCCTGTGTACAGAAATCAATAGCCACTTAGTGTCCGTGTCTCACAGCTACCTGTTTATTCTAATCCTGAAGACAATTCTTGGGGACTCTATGTGTTTAGCTGTGTGGTGCTATGTTAACACATTTTAAGTGATTATTGACTGCATTGCCCCATGTCAGTTAAGTTTATGTAATTATTCTACTTACTTTCATAATGTACCTTAATAAGCACAAACATCCCTCACAAGACCAATTAGCAACTGCTAGCATAATGCTTGTATTGTCTTATTACAATTAGGATTGGTTCATTTTAGCAGGGTGGTTCTATGCTAATGTGTTTTAAATGATCTTTGACTGTTGCCCTCATGTCAATTAAGTTTGTTTATTTTAAGCTTTAATTAAGTGGATTAAACATCAGTCACAGGTAAGCTTCTAGTATATGCTAGCATGATCCCGCTATATTGGGGTATAATTTTGGGTTGGTTAATCTTACTAACTGTCAAATGCAACAAAGCAGACAGTGAAACAGGCCAGACCAAACTATTTTTCAAAGGATCAAAACATGGTCAAAGATACAGTGTGTGTGCCGCAGTTATAAATAGTCCTGGGCAAACAATCGTACCGTTTACGTCATATTCATATGGGTACAACAGCTAGCTTACTTCAGGCAATAATTCTGGCATTAACACGTTTGTGCTAATTGAAAGGTCACCGTGATAATTATTCACTTCTAAGCAAAAGCAAACATTCTGCAGTTCCCTGGTCATGAACAGAAAGCATTGTGTCCTGTTGACTAAGTTACAGTCGGTCTATCATTATTATAGGCAGAGCTGGGCTCTGTGAGACATTTCATTTAAGCAGCCACTAACCTAATTAAAGCTTGTAGCTGCACATCTTTGCAATCTAATAACTAATTAGCCAGAGTCCAGCTTAGCAGCAATAAGCAACAAGCCTGGGGGCTAAACTGCAGCCTCTTTATTTCTTCTGCTCTGGCTTCTGTATTTCATTTAGGCCCTGTTGCATCATTTGTTTCTTTGCTAGTTCTTGTAGACCTAAGCCTTCATGACTGTTACCTGTCACACTGTACAATACAACCTCAGTGAGATCTTAGGTAAGAAGTCAAAGAAGACTTTGTGTCTTTGTTGTCAGATTATGAGATCATACATCTTAGGACTTTGGTCGCCATTGATGTCGCTGACCAGACGATCAATTGCATCAAGTTCTGACATCATCATTGATGTATGAAACTGAATCTTTATCACATAACCATTGCAGATGTTTTGCAAGTGTTGGAGGAAAAAAATTATGTCAAAGGAGTTGGTAGACATTTCATAGACATGTTCATCTGGTACTTCCTTAGAAAGACGAAAGCCCAAATTTCCAGACACTGTCAGAAAAAAGCACAGAAGAAAGCAAAGGCTGTTAGCTGTGGTCACTAAGATTTAGTATAATTTAGGGAAATAAGTAAAAGAACATTTTAAAACCTTGGTCAAAATAATACTGTGTGGCCCAAACTTTAGTCTTTTCCTCACCATCCAATAGTAGAGATCCTCAGGACTGCTGTGGGAAACACAGGTGACCTTGTTGGTCTTTCATGTTTGCTAGAGTTATCTCAGGAGGAAGTACATGGACAGAATATAGGACACTCGGCAAGGATGAGGGGCAGCTGTCAACCCTTTGATCCCACCCCAGCAGAGGGACAAACACTTGTTTCAGAGAAATCAAAGGACAACGAGGATGGAGAGTCCATCTGAGAAAGGGTTTGAGAAACAGGGTGAAGGAACATTAACATAGGTCCTGTACCAAAAGGGAACTTTTGAAAACAGGAATGAGCTTTGGGAATTATCCAGGCTCTTAAGAATCCAGATGTAGCAAGGGTCTTGGAATACAAATTGACCTCTACTGTACGACCTGCCTCGGTTGTGGCCTTACAGTACATGTTGTCAAAGGGACTTGAACAAACATCAGAAACCTCAGGGAGAACAGACTGAATTATATATATCAAGCAGGAGCAAAGAACACTCTCTTGTTTCTTTCTTGAAACTTGTATGAAAACTGAATCTTTATCACATATGAATAAAGCAATAAAAAATGAATTGAATGGAAAAAAATGAATTTTTGTTGTTTTACATTTAAATAATTATGATTGTAACAGAAGTCACCTTGTGATAATAATGGATAACCAATTTAAATCCATAATTTTAACCATATTTATATACACAGTATATATACATATAGCAATACTAATATTACAATAATGATTACTTAATTTTATAGATGACTGCACTCTGCAAAACTCTGCGTGTCACTTTAAAAGGCTCCTCAAACTGACTGACTCACAGGTGGTTGCCTGCGGGCGGTTGTGGTTCTCCCATCTGGACATGTGGGCGTCCACTTATTTACTCTTCTTCTCTCCCTCTCTCTACCTTTTATTTGGACACTCCAGTATAATCAGCTCTTTTGGATAAAAACGACTTGCAGTACATCAGGTTATTCATTTTTACCAGTATATGTGCTCCCTGGGAATCGAACCCACAACCTTTGCACTGCTAACACAATAAAAACAGCTAGAAGAACTTAGGACGTACACAAGGTCATAAGAGAGCAACTGCAGATCAAGCATGCCACCATGATCTGGTCAAAAAGCCTGCAGTGGCCAATCATGAAGCAGCGTTGCGCCCATGCCTATCCAGCACTCATCAGGAGCTCGATAAAACGTTTCCCCAGGAGAAGCTCAGATCAGCCATTGTTAACAATGTGGGTTTTCAGTATGAGCACCCCTCCATGAACTGCACATTACCCATAAGCACATTGTACCCATAAGATGTACCCCAATGTTCCCAAACATTGTTCATCTTCCGGAAAATCTGATCACTTGAAAAAAGTAAAAGCACACACACATATATATATATGTATACGTTACAAACTCTATTCATATCATGACCTCCTTACATAACTGACCCTGTGCTTATCACCACCATGCAGGCAATTCCCATTACACAACAGCCCCTCAAAAACACTCTGCTCTACAGAAGTCCAGTCTAGCTACTCCAGCCTCCCACCCTTTCCACTCTGCCATCATCAGCGGAATCCTCCAAGCGAAGTTCAAGCATAAAACAGGCTTCTCTCCAGCCCTGAAGTCTCACTGCACCGGAAAAGCACACATTCAGCCCTGATGGCCAGTCCAGTTTCAAAGAATCTTTCCCATAAGTCACTGCGGTAAACTAAAACTGCAGGCTGATCCTGTAAGGCTTCATAAATGCATTACACTTCAAAAACCTCAACACTGCTATCACAACATTCACATTCTTTGACTCTGCTGCTTTTTTAACTAACGTGATGTACGGCAAAAGATGAATTGTTGTCACACAAAATCCAGTATTGCATCACACCAGAGGATTAAAGGACAATCTTTATGCTTAATTAAAAACTTCACTTGTAGTACCCAGTTCTGATATTAAAGGTCTTTCATGTAAAGCTTTATGAAGTTTTAAAATGAAGGAAAAGGTTGTATCTGACGTCGCACATTGCTTTTTACTATTACTGCAAACATTTGATAAACCGCACCGGTACGTTTTTGGAACAGTCGTGGCCTGTGATAAGGAACAAATAAATTTAGCCCAACATTCAGACGATTTTTCTACATCACTCTTCTTACGTACAACAGCCAAACTGTCTTGCATTAAATAAATAAAACGCAACAAGCTGTTCTTCACCTGGCTGTTTTTGGCTTTATTTGCCTGAGTAGTTGCCTGATTACGCAACAGAATATGCAGCAGAGTTATTGCGGCCGTCGGAGTCAAGAACGTGGTGATGTCTGCAGCTGCTATCTCGCTTGCTCACCTGGTTCAACTTATCTTCCCAATGCATGGCATTAGACGCGTTCAGTGGCGGATCAACGAACTGTGCTTCTCAGCGCCGGGCTCAAACGTTATGGGCAAGTGTGGAGGGTGCCATCTCTGGGACAGGAGCTGCTGGAAGTGTTGTCGTCTGGGTAAAGTGTGGGAGG
The DNA here is from genome assembly GCA_036877545.1 of Yasuhikotakia modesta. Taxonomy (NCBI): domain Eukaryota; kingdom Metazoa; phylum Chordata; class Actinopteri; order Cypriniformes; family Botiidae; genus Yasuhikotakia; species Yasuhikotakia modesta. The sequence continues at coordinate 48,841 of JBAJNP010000264.1, read as the reverse complement.
AGAAAAACAAGTACCTGGAACAGGGGTGAGCGATTCTTGGCGGCTGAAATGATAAACTGTTATGTCAACTACTGTGTATTTTTTTCTATTGCTGTTGAATAAAACGCTGCAGCGTGGCAGTGAAAATGGGAAGCCTTAAAAAACATGACCTTAAAAATGTGTTTGTTTTTTGATGCATTTGCAATGTGTAGTACCTGACTGTATACTTCACTATTGTACTGTAGCTGTTTTCCCATCATGCATTTAAAGGACTAAGCATAGCTACTCTCTGTATGTAAATTTGGAAAAAGATAAAATCTCTTTATTTTAAACATAAATAATATAGTAAACTTCACTTTCTTTAGCTTTTCTTTAGCTTAAACCAGCTAGGCTATAAAAACGGATTGTTGTATACTTTTGACAAGAACGCGTGTTGATTCTCACATTTAGTTTTCATAAGCAGCCAATCACCTCCTCATCCTACTTCTGAAGAGGTTATTTTGGTTCTGCGTGACAAATAAACACACGTCCTAAAGAGACATCCACTGCAACTGTCATAAAACTCTGCTGTGTGCATTTCAGAAGCTGTCTGAACTTATCAACTCTGCCATTTAGCGCTTCACACACACAAACACCCACATGCACCTGTGAACAATTTTTAGAAAGCACTACTGTAAGTAACAGCGGGAACACACGCAGGACATGCCAGCTGCTAGCATGACCTCCTGCGGTAGCACCAGAGCATTCATTTCCTCACATCTTCTCAGACCTGTAGGAACAATTTGAGTTTTAAAGCCCAGAAAACAAATCTTCATTCTTTCTCCAGCACTTTTACTGGTACCCATTAATCTAGTTTAATTTTCCTTAACCCGGCCCCACCCACTTTCTGGAAACAAACACTGTAGGGTTAGGTTCCACAGAAACAGAGGTTGGCGGTGTCCTTCCAGAGAGGAGACTGCACCAGCTAAGTTAACCACAACGCTGAACGAGTCTCAACCAGCTAACAACAAACACGCTAAATGTACAGATCCTGACTGTTATGCTAACCTAACACTGAGAACTCAGTCTTTGTAACTCTCTGAAAACAGGCCGATACAAAATACATTTCCATTAGTTTTCAAACAACTAAGTGATAATAAAGCTATTTGAAATCAGGGGTATTTGCACATTGCATGGTAAGTCTTCTATTATTGATGTCCAGAAAATGTGAATAAAAAACTAAAACGACAGAAGCCAGTCTTATTTAGAAAGATATTTCCCAGTGTAAAGTCTTGTGTAGTGGTTCTGCACAGAATGTCAATATTACTTCCCAGCAAGTCATGTAGGCTACAACAAAATATACGACTAAAATAAACCTAGTGGACTGCATCGTATGCAATGTTTAAAACAAAAGTATATGGCTATAGATTTAAGATTAATGCCTAATTGTAATTGGCTATTTGAAGGCCATCACTGATTGGCTGTTGTAGATATTGATGCAGTGTCCTTTGGTTCGTGGAACGCATGGCAGTTTTTTACATTACTGTCGTCACAAGGGCACAGTTTCACAAGGTCAAGTTACCACATAAAACACTCTGACAGACTGAATGTCACTCAATGCCTTTGAGATGTTTTCCATGGGTTTTACTGTTATATACTTATAATGCTGCTTTTGTATTTTGTAAAACAGCTCATGCTAACAGCAAGTAAGCCATTCCTGTCACTCCTGTTCTTAGAGTCATATATATTATATGGAGCAGGTGCCAATCAAACCAAGCAACATTTTTAAATTTAGCAGATTAGGTTTAAAATGAACTGTAAACAATTAAGGGTCTATATGAACTGCATTATTTTCACTTCAGATATTGTAACTGCAGGCATAATTTCAGTGCTTTTCTTGAGCTTTTTATAACTACTGCATGCTTTACACATCACACTTATTTTAAATCATAACAAACAATAATGACCATAATAAATAGTACAGACTTCATCACCACATTCTTTGAATTGAAGCTCTGGGCAAGATTTATATTATCAAAGAAATAATTGACAGGTTAATCGATTGCAAAAGTAGTTAGTTGCAGCCGTTGTCTACTTCTAGTGTTATGGAGGATAAATGGTTTGTATCTTTTGCACATGTTTACAACCATCATCTAAACCAGGGCTGGGCAACGCTGTTCCTGGAGGGCCAGTGTCCTGCAGAGTTTAGCTCCAACCCTCATTTAACACACCTGAACCAGCTAATCAGGATTAGTAGAAGGCTACAGGCAGGGAAGTTTGGCCCTCCAGGAACAGGGTTGCCCAGCCCTGATCTAAATGTTTTACAGCTTTCAGACTGAGAAGATGTTTCACCATCCTGAAAAATGCATTTGGTACATTAGATGGGTTCACGAGTGGCATGAGAATTAAACAAACACAGAGAGATGATTGTGTTTATGAAAGCCATTAAAAATTGGATTCCATTCCACCTTTTCCATTAAACTTTCCCCTTATCTGTGTGGAATCTTTTTTGGCCTGATACAACAACCGCTCAGCTTTTCTTGTCTGAACCAAAAATGTAATTTAGGACTGCAGCGATTATGAGATTTATAGAATCATTTTTATATAAGCCCAGTAAAATTACAATGCTTGAATTTTATAATACTTAGATATCTGTTCTATTGTACTCATGTCTGTACTAATACACAAAACTTGAAAAACTAATTTCTGAGTGTTAAACAGCTCCATCAAACAACTGTTTACATTTACTCATTTGGCAGACGTTTTTATCCAAAGCGACTTACAGTGAATTCAATGCATACATTTTATCAGTACTTATGTTCCCTGGGATCGAACCCACAACCTTCGTGCTGCTAACGCAATGCTCTACAAGTTGAGCTACACAGGAACACTATTTACATAAACCGTATGTGTAAGGTGCAAACACTCATTTTACCGTAATCAGCTAACACTCTCAATGCTATCTGCAGTGTTCCAGTGGGGACTCAATAGAAAGTTAGAAAGCTTCCTGGTGTTGGGAGTGGCCTCCTGTGATACGCCTGAAAAAACACTGTAACTAGCCTTTGTTTACAGAGAGAGTGGCCCTAAATGTGTGGTGTTATGAGAAAATGTACCTTTGGACCATAAAAAAACAGACCTGGTCATGGGGCAAAAATCAGAGTTCTGTTTCTCCAGAAGGCTGTTCTGAGCTGCAAGTGGAACTGTGTGATTAGTCTACAAGATAACAAATTCTTTCACTTTGGCATTTGAACAGTTCACAGGTTAATGCAGTCTTCCCTTAACAGTTACAAGTTTACTGTTAAGGGAAGAACTTCAGGTGGCCTTTCCATTCTATGAAGGAGACTGAGGGAAAAATAGATCTTTAGACAAAAGAGTGCAGAGATGTCCTGGAGTTAGTCATTTGCTGCTCTTAGGCTAATTGCTTAGCATCTGTTCAAAGAAACACTGGGATACGATAACTTTACAAATGACTGACATTACATTTCTATGAAAATGCTAAATACTGAAAATGCTAAATACTTTCCTCACAGACCCAGATAGGGACAGAACTAGGCCTAATGGTCGTGCCTTTGTTCATGATATGTTATTGGCTGAAACCATGAACAAATCCCTTCACCTTCATGCCTTGATGCATCTTCTGGTCTCTTTAGCCCATACTGAGCTACTTTTAAATTACAGGCTAATGCTAAAAAAGCTTTTTGCACAAATAATGGTGAAGTCATGTAATATACCAGCACAAGCTAACTGCTGGAGCTAACAAGCTAAGTCAAATTATAACCCTCAGTTATTTTTCTGTGGGGAAAAGTACTTTAAAAAATACCTTTAATATGAGAGTCAGGTGGACAATGTTCCTGAATGGAATGCTTTAGATTTCAGGACATCCTGTCCTACTTGCTAAATTTACTGAAAAGTTATAGACATATTTCTTTTACTTTTTATGTCTCTTGAAGAGCTGCAGCGTGACAGCTACACTACAGGGACATCTAGGGTCTCTGTATTCATTATCATAATGTTCTGTAGCTGAGCTATTATCAAAGTAATGAAAAAATTGGGCTAAAAGTCTGGGAAGGAAGTTTGTGTATCCACTGTCTAAATCAAGATTTGTATTGACTTTTGTTTTTTTTTATAGTAGATGGTGCGTTGAGCCACATGGTTTTAAATGTACTTTAAATGTGGCAAAATACAAAATAGTTCTCAATGATATAATAACTTGCATTATCATGTTTAAAAGAAAAACAGCATTAAATGGTTAGATGGTTTCCTACCCTGGCCAAGTTACTAAGCCTGATCTGATGGTCTATATATGCATTTTTGATCATGTTAACCAGCTTAGCCAGGTAAACCAGTAAAAACAGTTTAAGCCAAGTATTAAAACCAATTTAAACCAGCAAACATTTTGGCATTATTTCATGTAAATTTTATGTTTTATATACATAATCTTTCTTCATACAGCTTATCTGTGTCATGGCTGGGACTCTTTGTGAAGCCCTGTTTAAAAAACCTCAGGGCTGAATAATTTAAAAAGCTGTAATTACAGGAATCAAATTTTTTTAGGAAATCTGCTCAGAATCCCTGAGACTTGTTTTAGAGAAAGATGTTTTTTGGCTTTGGAAGCTACAGCCAAACACTAATTAGCATCAACACGCACCAGGACTTTCCAATAGGTCAAAACAATTCTGAGATAATTTATGGAAGTCATCAACAACATTATCTGAAAGCCAGGAATATTGTGCTGTGTTTTCAATTTTCCTGCAAGTAGTTTGGGGTGTGCAATAATCAAACCCCGCAGCGTTTGGCAGGACAAGAGTTTCTCAGGTAGCGATTTTTCTTTATTTCTGGCATGGGACGCTCTTCAATAAAAAGGTGGCGCCAGTCCTGGCTGTTACCGAGTGCTATTGATGTGACAACATTTACGTGGTGTGTGACAAAGAGAGGGAGGGCGAGAGAGTAAGAGCAGAAGTGAGAAAAGGATATGTCTGTGGCACCTTTGAGGTATCGACAGAGCAGTGAGGCCAGGCGTCAGGTAGAATCCCACAGAGCAAGAGTTCCCTCTCTCTCTGTTTCCTTTACAGTGAAAATCAATGGAACTGAGGACCACACACCAAAGAGGCAGGTGTAACTTTTAAGGACTTTCTAGTCAAAAGATAAGAGAGGCACACAAATGTCACAGTGGGCTTGGCACTTGTTGGAGAACAGCAAGGCCATGAAAGCTTGTTGCTATGCAAGCTCAATTTCACGCTCAAAAAATTCAGAAAGCAATTTACAAGGTACGCTAAGCTCTTGGCATTGCAATAAGCAAACTTTTCTATTTGAATTAATATTAATAAATGTTAATTGATAAATTTTGTACAATAAGACCAGGAGCATATTAAGAAAAATAATAATTCATGTCAACAAATTTTGCAGCCATTTACCTGAAAAACAACAGTTGTTTGCATGGCATAAGCATTTGCACAATTGTATGCACACACACTGCATTTGCCAAGCATTCATTAAACCCGCATTGGCCCTGTGCTTAAATTAGTACAGTGCCCGGAAAGTCTGAGCCAATAAAATTGTTTACGATGAAGCACCGTCAGACGCGATCTTTTGTTATTGTAGGTTTATGTACGTCTTAAACCGTTCTGTTAAATCCACTCGTGATCAATAAAAGCCATATGGAAATCCTTGTGAAACAGAAACACACTCGTAATTCCTTGGCAACATGACAAAAGTTAATTTGTGCCGAACGGCCATCTCAATAATTACTGCCGGCGTGCTTTAGTCCATCATGACAAAAGATCGGCTATCTGAGTTCACTTCTATGTGTTTCAAATGGAGGCAGTTAGTTTAATCCATAATATGGCCAAACATTTTTGATGTCCTGGTATTCTGGTCCTCTAACTTCAACTCAACAATGGTCCAAAATCCTACAATATTTAAGCTGTGCATCAAAGCACATCACTCAAGAGATTTCAAATGCAGGGAAAAAATGACAAGCGCTCCCTATAAAGACTAGTGCTGTATCTATCCCTCATCTCTTCAAATATTAATTCCCTGACAACATCATTATCCTGAATGCTCAACAAAGCAGTAAAGAGGCTCGTGGCAGAGACACGCAGCAGCTGCGAACAGGAGGAGGAACGATTATTCAAACTTTACACACACTGAAGATTTTGTCACGAGATTGTTGTATTCAGACTCAATGCAGACCTAAGGAAATACATGGAGAAAGTGAGGATGCAGGGCATGAGGGCGAGCGCAGATGTCCGGAGAGAATCTTTCAACTTGTGAAGTCGAAAACCAGACAACGTTAACTGTCTACACTTCTGCTTTGCTGTTGCTATTTAGGGCAACGGTGTTCCAGCAGACTACCCTGAGACCCATGAATACTGCATCAGTCCACAGTTTACTGTAATTCCTCAAACATCTCTGTTTCTGCAGACGGTCCAATGAGCTCAGCAGTAAGCACTGTGGTGGGCCCAAGGGGGAGCATTTGGAAAGCCGGGGCAGGGCAGTGGACACATTTACATCTACTCCTAGCCCTTTACACAACAAAGACATTTACACAAACACAGGCAAAAACTTAGGATTATTGCATGCACTGATATAGTATCTGAGTGACATGAAGGTGTAATAGTTGATGTAGTTGTTCGGTGCAATAAAACAGGTTGCAGACACGCGTGTGTGTTGGGGTGACCATCAGGGAACTATCTATCAGGGGTCAGCGGTTGTTACCGGACAGTGATGGATTTCCACCAGCTCCAAGTCAAGAGGACTGGAAAGGCTGGACATCACCATCACAGCCATCCATCACCGATTGGTCGCAAAGAGCCGAACAAGCTATACATCAGCGTCAGTTGCAGAAGGTCCTATCTAGCACAATAGCATATCTCTGGGGCCGTGCTATGTTACTGTAACTGAAGGGCGGGACTGACCCCAGGGCAAAAACTTGAGAAACACCAAACTTTTCGGATCCTGCCATATCCAAGACTAACTCCAAAGAATCCACTACCTTTTTGAAACATATACATTGATAGAAAATGCCTAGCTGCTTTAACAGTGAGCAGCGACTCACAGCCATTTTGGGATTAGCATTAGCACTGCACAAATAAGAGCATTGTCCAAGATAATTATAACACACAATTGGCTCTCATTAATTTAGGCCTACGCTAAACCTTGTTCTCTCAATAAGACCTAATTATCCCTATGTCCAAACACACACTGGCTTGAGTGTGTTTGTAGCTCACAGAACAGAGCAAGCGTACTCATTGTGTAGCAGGGCATAAGAACTATTTGGTAATTGTAAAATGGGCAAGTTTATCTGACCATAGAGGCAGAAAAAATTACAGTTAATTCACTGCCCAGCTGATTAAAAAAGTAATTTTACAGCTTAGCCCCAAAGATTTTGTTCCTGTAGCTCAATTTGTAATTTTTCTTTATTTACACACACACGCGCGCACACACACAGTATAGCTTAAGCTATAGATGTTAAGCAAATGAGTAAATATATATGCATCAAACAGGTTTAAAACGCTTTGACATGTTGTTTATTGTCATATTGTCATTATTGGTGTTACCAAGTTACCAGTTTTGAAGTAGTTTAAACAATAATTGTAGTAGTGAATGATACATCAAACCATGCATTTTGTTAAATTGAGGCTTTTCTAACCAATCAAACTGACAAATGACAAAACAGTCTTAAAACTCAGAATGGATACCAGACCTGGACAATTAAGCAACCACACAGAACATCTTGGAACCAATCAAAACATATTTGAAAAACACAGCATAGCAACTGCCATTACTCAAAACTAAACTTAGATATGGAATTGCTCCAAAAGAGCATAGAATAATTCTGAAACCATCTATCATATGTTTAATATGATATATCTAATAGGCTCATACTTTAGTAACTATGGTAATTTGTTGGAAACAGTAGTTATGCTGGTACATTTTTAAAGGAACTCCCATGATAATACAATTGGGGTGTGAAATAACGCAGGTGTTGTGTCACAATTCTACAGTTAATTTGATTCGAGCATCAGGAGAAGAGGAGGAATCGTGAGCGATAAGTCTGGTCCAGCCTGCCACGACATGCTTCAGAAATGAAATCTCCTCGGGACTGAAACAGACTTAACCACACACAAATGCGTAATTGGGCTCTGGCATTTGCATTTGAATTGTGCTCTGTTTGGAAATGAGAAAAGGAAAGAAATGATGAATGTAGGAGAGGGAGAATGTGGCTGAGGAAGCTTCGTGCTCTGATTAAAACACAGCAATGTGTGGTATTGAGGTAAAAATGAGGTAGGAATCTGACAGAGGCTAATGACCTGTTCTGCCATGAAATCCTTCACCACAGAATGGAACCATCTCATCCATCTCTTTCTGTCATTGCTATGGCTCCTCTTTACCACAGAACTGTTACTAACCCAAACAAAGTCATGTTACATCACTTAATGTAGTATTGTTAAAGCACGTGTTTATGGGAATACAAATCATTTCTACCATTGACAAAAAAATACACAGCTCCCCACTGAGTAAAACACACTTGGATAGCTCAATTTCCCAAGTACCTGTGGCAGGAAGTATCCCATAATGCTGAGCGAAGCAGCTGTTAAAGTGTCATCGGAGAGTACGTCCTGTGGTTGGTCACCTGTCCTGTCACATTCACTCATTCTTTCCATTAATCAAAGCGAACACGCCCTGCTGTCGCTGCAATTCTTGTCAGTTGGCCCAAGATAATGCTGTCATGAATAAGCCACAATTGGTTTTTCCTCCTGTTTTGCTCCTCCTCCACACTCTCATTGTCACGCAATCTTTATTCGTACCCTAACACTACGTCTCTCTGGCTCTCGGCAGACATTGACAAACTTCCTGCCACCTTTTCTTTTTCAGAGGGAAACAGGCAGGCAATGATATATAATGATGGAGAGAGTGAAAGAGCAGGCAATAGAAAACGCTAGCGAGAAAGTTGAGTACAGTGAAGATACCGCTACCTGGTTTCTTCACATTAAAAAAAAAACAGTGAAAAGACAAAGGCAAAATGAGGACAACCAATCTGGCCAATGAAAGAGAAAGAGCCCACTAGCACAAGGACACTCTGCCCTGGGGGAACACAAGACCCATGAGTCCTGCAGAACTCTCTCTCGGGGACAGGAAGTCCTGGTGAAACAAGCTCTTTAAAAATCAATCTTCACCCTCTTGCTCTGCTACTTTGAGGGAACCTGTCCCTGTGCTCCTTGCGCACTTCTTCAGCTCAATGAAGTAAAAAAAACTGCTTTAATAGATTTCCAAAACACGTTTCAGATGACAAAAGCCCCAGCTGTGGTGAAAGCATAGGTACACAATTCACAACTCTGCAATTGATACGGTCCTATTCACCGATTTGACAAACTGATTATCTCTCCGGAGCTTAAGCGCGGATCGATTAGCGGCTTAAAAAAGGAAGAAAGAAAATAAAGGATGAGTGAGAGAGATGCTTTCAATTGCTTTAAGATCCTGAAACTTGCATAATTTTAGATGAAGAAAACCTGTTAGAATTAAACATAGCTAGAGATCTGATTACATAAGAGCGTCACATGAATATACAGGGAAAAAGATTTAACATTTAACATGTGCTAATTGGACAATAAAAATTACTGCTACATTTGAAAAATAGGCCAAAGTAAAATGGCTTAGCCATTCAAATATTCAGTATGACCAGCCATACAAAGTGGGTTGTTGTATTGGTGGAAGGGTCCTCTATCAAGTGGGTGGGCTAGAACAGTCCAGAGCAAATTATTCTGGCTGGCCTGGTGCTCTGCGCCACTTCCTGCCTGGCAGATGCACACAATAGGCCAAAAAGCTGCCAAGGCAGCTTGTTAGCCCCTGGTCACAAACCCCAAATGGGCCTGAAATGGACTCAGCATCACGCTCTTCCCAGATTTAAAGGTTAAGCTGTGTACCTTGCCCAGAACTGCTTTTTACCTCTCTTTTTTAGAGAGAGAGGAGGAGGCACTCGTCTCTGTTGATATGATCACTCAGAGCATGACACCCAAATGCAGACAGTTTTTTTCCAAATATTTCACAGATATTCAGAGTTTGATGTGCCAACTAGCAACTAGATTTTAAAAAGCTGCACACATTTTTTCAACTGCACATTCTGTAAAACTATCTAATATATTTTTTATCTGTAAAAAATAATCAGGATTTAATTTGGACACAAAACACAAATTATGCATTTTATATTCCAGACCAAATCTGTGAACAACAAAACAAAGCGAATACAGGCTAGCTCCTTTAAATATCAGTAAGACTCCTGTCTTTTCCTGTGTAAGTACTTTAACAGAATAAGGTGGACCAGACTTTATGATGATAGTCAATATAATAGTTATGTGAGAAAATGGGAACTGGCCCCCAATAAATTACCTACAGAAAAATAACTAGCAAATTATCCATAAAAGTTGAAGCAGTGTTTAGAAGATCAATACCTTAAAGATCTGAATGAATTCCTTTTAAGAAGGTCCTTTCATCGACTGTCGTAGCACAAGTGGTAAATAGTCCCTCATGAATGTGGGGTGGAGAAATACATCCATCTGTAATCACCTCCTTTCTCTCTTTGCTTTGAGTGACCTTTTATGAAATCAATATTTCCCTCCACACAGACCTATAAACATCCCCTATAACACAACACAAAGAACAGGCCCTTCTGCTGACTTTGGCCTAAAACATTTATTTCCCAGCATTAGCTTAATTAATTTCTTAAGCTATTCACAGATCAAATGGGCTACAGTATTAAAATAACACACCCACTCTCACTTGTATAGATGTGGACCTCAGAAGACCTAACCTCTGCTTGTTCAGGGCCAGCTAAGTCCCATCTAGTATCTCATGTACAGCTAAAATGAGGCTAGGGACTTTCTCTAGGCCCCAAGATTCACAATTAAAATCCTGCCATGGCATTGAGGACAGATGGGCTTAAGAAACTCAATGCAGCTAGAAGTTATGGATGGAGGTCACTGAAGTGAAAAGAAAAATGGGAAAAACTGTAAATCTGTTTCTGGAGTTTTCCGAGATTGTAAATGCATGTTTTTACATCAAATCTGCTTTAAAACATAAGCCACTGCATGAAGCAGACACCATTTTTCTTACCTCAACTGCTGTAAAACTGCGAGCAGATATAACCTTGTAAACAATCATTTTTTACTCAGGAAACGAAACCTAATAAAAACTCTCCTGTCGTTCACAGTTTGTTCTGTTTACATACAACAGATATCAGATATGCAAACAGCAGCAGGAACCGGGAACCGGGAACCATACAGGAACAGTAAAATAACATGATGTTTATCCTACATTCACATCAACATCACAAACCTTGCAGAACCCAAACAAAATCTTTCCTAGAAATCATAGAATCTAAATATGCTGTTGAACACCATTAATGTTGGGGAATTGAATGCGTTGAAATGAAAAATGTGAAGATTTAATGCACCGGGGAGCTACAATAAAATATGTGAGCGATGCTGAAGACAGAGAAGAAAACTTGGAAGGAGGAAGCCGGGATGTCATCTGCTCAGAAACTCAAACAATTATTGCCCTCTCTGCGGTTGCAGTAACTCTCTCTGGATCTCTGCTGGAAGTGTGGGGGGACTGAAGGAGTTGCTTTGTGAAAGCCACTGGAGGCGGTTGCTGAAAATATTCATCTATGCACTGCTATGGCAATGAGTCTCCAGAGAGTGGGCACGGGTCTCTCTGTGGTCCTTTGGGATGCAAAGAAGTGTGATAACCTCAGAAAGCAACAATTATGGTGGGACTGATCAATGACACAAGGGTATTAAGGACAGAACACTCCATATTCAGAACTGATCAGTGGAACTCCACTAGGAGCCTGGAGCACATGTAGTTTATATCATGTGCTGTTAAAGTTGACAATAGTAATGCTATCAGCTTTGCTTGTCCCTCTTAAGTGAACATTAAATCAACACTGACCTCATTTTCTCCAAAGAACGTTTCTGGTCTTACTCTGCATGATTCATCAATACATACCAAATGTAGTGACTTGCTCCACCTATCACCAGACTTTTCTTGTTGCTAACATTACCAAGCCCTCTTATTTTTATGACCGCCCCTTTAACGTCTGGTTCCATTCACAACTACGTTAACACCCACTTTCACAATACAATCAACTGCTAATGGACAAAATCAAGTACGCTTTTCCTATTAAGTATCTTGTTTCACTCAGAAACATCACATTAGAAAGGGAAAATAGGTTAAAGATGCAATTTCATGCACATCTAGGCCCTTTGCACAAGATTTATGTCAATATTCTCCAATGCTTTGAAACTCAAAGTACAGCTGCAGTGAGGCCAAGCATTGTTTACTTTGAAAGGTCAGTCTCAAATAGCAACTTTGAAGAACACAAAGACCAGCCAATGATGATGACCAGACAATTAGTGTGAAATACTACAATCACTACTATAATGTATACATTCATATTCTACTACATTACATAATCAATGCATATGCATATGCAAAATCATCATATTTGTGTGGGGGTCCTTATAAAAGATGTTGACAGAGAGAAAAGGCAACCTTGGAAAAGAAATGAGGAGAGATCTGGTGTTGAAAGAAGGGAAGGGGTCATCAAAAATTTCCCGAGAGTCTGTCAGGTGATTTATGGACCTGCTGGGCTTCCGTAGGCAAGGCTTTTTTCCCCAAAGGCACAAGTACTAGAGCTGAAATTACACTCCCTCTAAAACCTTCCTCCATTTTTTCTTATACCTTTAGTCAACAGATGAACACAGGGGACGGCCAAATTATTCTTCCACCTTAGTTCATTTTCACCCTCGCCGTCCACCCGCTCACACTCTCACACTCTCACTTTCCCTTCAGCTGAACAATGAGGCCACTCTTCCCTACCTTTCATTTTCTCTATCCGTTCTCGCTCTCACTCAATCTGAACCAGTCTCAATAAGACTGTGCTCTTTCCAAGAAAAGAGAAACTGACCTTGCTGACCTTCCAGTTTAATTGAAAGACCTGTATGTCTCCAAGTTGCTGCCATTCAACATTGTCTCCCCCTTGATCCATAACCCTCCTGTAATACCTGCGGCCCACTTCTGCTTTATAAAGCCACAGATGGTTTCTTTATTCAGGGGGGAAAAAGCAATGTGAGAAATGAAAAATAAAAACCTAACAAATAAGTACTATAAATCCATTTAATAGATTTTTTTATACTGGTTTGCAAGTTATGATATCGTTTTCTAAGAGTAAAAAAAAAACAACAAATCAAATGTCCTCACATGAAATTTAGCCACAACTGCTAACAGACACAGCGGTTGGAGATCCATGTGGCCTTTAAAATTTACTTTCTTCTGTGTTTAGTGGTCTACAAACTCAGTTCTCCATCTGGCTTTGGGCAATAATAATTAGGTTACAGTTATTAGGCAGTAGGAAGAGGGACAAGCAGTACAAAGGTGATATTTCCTTAAGGAATTAGTTGTCATGTATTAGGGACTTATACAAAGGGAAAGTGTGTTATATGATTGACAATCACCTGTTAAATAAGTATGTAAAACAACAAGTTAAAGTTAGGACCCAGGTACATTTATCCTTACAAAAGGTTTAACAAAAATATTATCTTCCTTCTAGCTATGAGTGGCATATAGACACAGGAAACTGACAGATTTTTACAGAATTCTCACACTTTTGTTCATCATGAGTAAAATTCAACATCTTTGTCCGCTTGTGTGGTGTACATTGAAGAATTATTCTGGGTTATATAAATGCCTAATACCTAATAATACATTTTACAGCATCTTAATTCCCTTTTTTCAGCAGCTTTTCCTCATAACCAAACAAAGTTAGGAAGACAAAATAAAGCAGACTCTGTGTGGGCCTACATGACCACGCTTACCACAGTTAACATAATGGCGTACCCACAGCGCAGTGAAAAATGGGCCACTGCTGGTAGGAGTTTAGTGGGAACTGTCTTCACACAGTGTAAGTGGTGTAGCAAGACCCCAGAGACCTCACGTTGCCTCTCATACAGCCTCTGATTGGCATTGCCTTCGTTTGCCGCCATTTACAGATGCTTTTGGATTCATTTGCATACATTAGCAAACAGCGTGCATATTTACGATATGCAGATAAACCCCACAGACCAGCTTCATGGGCGTTGCCTCCTGTCGTATGAACCGTAATTTAATACTCATTTTATATTCCTTTATGACTAAGAGCCAATGCAACACACTCAGACTGAAGGGAGGGGGGTAAAGTGATGCATTTAAAAGAAAACTGCCTGCTTTTACATGATGGCTTTGTGGAGCAAATGCCTTCGTTCTTGTATAAAGGCTGCTGTTTAACGCAGGTAATTAGACAGGAGTTAGATTAAGCCACACAATGGAGCAGAAAGGAGAGAAGAGCAATAGGTTTGCCCTCGCTGCGCCCACTCCTTTACCATGACAGAAATCAATGGATATTCATGTACTGCACTTCACAGCAGATAAAGAGAGAACAATAAAAAAAGCAAGAGAAGGGCAGGCCAAGGAGCTAAACCAATTGGCCTATTTGGAGCTGTGGTGCATCAGTGCTGTAGACATGTTGAGCCTTGCTGCTCTCATGGGAAATGTGGGTTTGAGTCTGACCTAACAATGTAAAAGACACACAAGTATGTTCATAAATGCATGTTTCTGTCTGCATTTCTAGCACTGAAGATAAGAAGGGCCCATGCTGAGCCGTGGTTGAGTGGAGCACTGGTAGAGCTGTTGTCGAGAGCTGGGATCAGACAGTACAAAGCAGGATTTACGGTGGAACAGAGAAAGAGCATCTCACAGGAGTCATCCTCCACCCCAGGGCTGCTTTGCACTTAATGTACCTCACTCTCCATTCACACAGTCAGACTAATCCTGTTCCCAGCATAAACCTGTTCACACCACCGCAACACACACACACACACACGCTCTCTGAGAGAATCTCTCTGTCTCAACACACTCCCAGCTCAAGGGCAGAAGCAGAGAGCATGAGATGCGAGAATTAAAAATAAATTAAAAAAGAAACAGCCAACAATTTCTGTTCTCTAAGGCACCGTAAAGAGATGATGCCAAGCTTTGTGCTTTACGTTGGCCTTGAAACTGTGCCACATACTTTAAAGAAGTGCACATTTGCATAAGGGCTGTGTAACTTGTTGCATCACCAACAGTCACAACACAAAAAATAACAATAAACAAAACTAAATAGCAAAACATAACTGATATGATTTATATGTTGCTTGCAAAAAAATGTAATGCTGTTTGTTCACGCTTTAAATACTACATGTTGTTTTAGCAGAATGCTCCACTACTTTTATACAGCCAAGAATTGATAAAGATGCATTAGTCTCATAATAATGCATATATGGTTTTCACTAACAAAGACAATGTGGCTTAAGCTAACAAGACAAAAATAACCTGCAAAGTGGACCAAACTTCATGTCAGTAGTCAAAAGTTATGCTCTACATTAGGTGTAGCCTCCTCAGATGAACATATATCTGCAGAAGGGGTGTGTGGTAAGAAAAGATGCACAGTTGGTTTGATGAAATCTCTCTCTCTTGTGCTAAAGTTGAAATGAATGCAGAATAACCGATGCAGTGCTCTGATTAGATCATTTATACTTCCAGCTGCTCCGTGCGCCGATCAATAGCGTCGGTATTCGCAAGAGAGATTGAACAATAATTTCCCCTTGGATTTTCAATTATAGACTGCTAAACATCTGCAATAAAGCAGCCGGTTCCGGGCGGGGGACAGATCCATCACGGGACACTCACAAGAGAGATGGGAGACAGAGATAATACCGGCACCAAAACCTGTCACAGAAGAGCAATGCCCCGTCAGCCAGCTCACAACGAAAGCACGTTTCAGTGTCAATTTAAAATATTCATCTGCTTCTGATCACTCTTTATCTCACTGAATACAGATCAGCCTCATCTATCCATCTCCTTTTATAGCGTCAGGCCACTGTTGCCATTCCAAGCTTTCTGGTCCCTGATCTGTGCATTTTTCAGTCACGTTGCTTCTGTGCTTTCGATATTGTGTCTCCCTATCTTATTCTTCTACACTTCTAACATCTGCTCTTGTCTTCATTTTGCTGGTTTTTAATTCCGAGCACTCTTTTCCCGGTTTGTAAACTCCAGCGTGTCACGGCTCGTCGGCAGGGYGCATATTAAACACGCTCAGAGCTAATAAGTCTGCAAAATGTGTGTTCTGTGGGAAACGTAATCAGCCTGCCATCTACACAGGGGGCTTAAGTTGTTTTTTTTTTGGGAAACTGACAATGTGTGCCCTAATGTCACAAAAAATGCTTCCCTAACAAATTTTTTCTCACGACCTGATTTTAATTGCGATGGCCATTTTGATGAAGTGTCACGGATTGGAGGGAGGGTTAGCGGTTGAGGCTGCATCTACACGCGGCTCATAATGACACAATTATCAATTTGTGACTACATGCCGCACTAAGCTTTTAATGATTAATGCATGTTGTTTGGAAAATTGCGATGTTTGACTAGGATAGCGTGCTATAATTATGATTCGTTTCTGAATTAGTAAGGCTACACTCATGCTAAAGACAGCCGGGACTTTCACTGAATCTAAATACAGCTATAATGTGACATCATAGATGCTTAATATTGTGTACGAGTTAAGTATATTATTTTTTGATGGTGCAATTTCATAAAATTTAAAGGTTCATTACCAACATAACATGAAACAAGAAAGTAAATAAATGACAGAATTTAAATATTTGACTTAACTGATTCTTTACGGAAAGCAATCATTTAATCATATTATCTACTGAGGGGTCCCAATTTTCTAGGAATGAACATCTACGATTTTGTCAGAACAAGTCAGAAACCATATCCAAAAATATATAATAACCGACAATAAACCACAACCTATAACCATCTTTAACACAAGAATCTAAAATATATAGCGAGCTAGTGTGATAAACGTATACATATAAATCTTAATACTATATACAATAAATTTAAGTGTGTAAAAATCTACATATGTATAAAAACACACACACACACACACACATATGTATATGTATATACAGTGTTTACAGTACTAATCGTACACAAGTCCTGTTAGCATCATACATCTAAGCGTCTGTGAATCATGGGTAAGTTCCAGACTTGATTTACAGAAACAGTTAAACATGTCAGCAGTTTATCTAGAGGCCATCCAAAATTTAATGGTGCTCCTCCAGCTGAACTACTTTTTTGGGTCGGGCTAAATCACAGTGTGATCAGAAAATCCTAATTCCTTTATGGAGTTGCCAGATGGGATTCCTTTAATTTGATCCACATGTTCAAGTGCTACTGTGTGCATGAGATATAATCCCCTATCCTCAGTGTGCAAATGGGTCATTAACAGGCCCAAACATCTGTTAAATGAAACCCTGAGCTACCTGTGCTTGCCTGCTGCGCGTGTGTATGATAAATGCTCATGGCCTAAGTGTGTTAGCATTAGCCTAGCGTGTTAGTGTGCAGGCATGAATATAAAAATGACTAAATGCTGCCAGAGTGTTGCAAGTTGGTGTGTGTCCGTACAGTTGTGCATGTGTGGTCTGTGTTTTAAGTCCCAAACACATCCACGCCCATTTATTTTCAGCTCACTGGCATCTCCCTTGAGTCTGGCCCATTTGAGGCACATTGATTAATTAAAGGTGAGTGATTTCTCATCTTTAAGAGCTTTAATTACACCGGGGAGATCGCGCAAGGACAGGAGGGTCGCAGCCACATTGCTGCACTTTATCACGGCGCCTTGGGGCCAACGTCAACACCCCCTTTCCCAACCCCCTCTGGCCAATGCACAACTCCAGCCTGTCAGCATCTTCCCACAAACATGCTGTTTATCCCACGGACACCCATTATTTGTCTGCAGTTTAAGTCACATTCATTACTGTCGCCCTGTTCTTCTGAGAGCTGATTGGACGAGGGTTTGTACTGCATTCATTCTGACCACTCAGGAGGAGGACTATTCTGAGGTCTGTACTGTGGCGGTCAATACAGCCCACCTATCTGCCTGGTTACAAACTAATTTAAATAAATATTAAACACAAAAGTTTAGTTTCGCATTTTTTGACATGCAAAAATGTCTGGTGGCACTATACACGATCGTACCATTTACACAGTCACAGTGTGTTTTATAAGGCTTGTACCCGATAAACAAAAAAGCCTAAATTATACATTAAAACATGAGCACTTCTGCTAATAATCCAGAATAAAACCACTTTAAGAGAGAAGAGGGGAATAAAAATTTAAGACAGTTGTAGAAACATGGCCCACAATGAGCAGGAAGACAGTGAGATGGAGAGACGGAGAGAGCTGATAATGAAGTGTCCGTGTTGTGTGGAGGTGAGTGAATTCAGATAGCTGCTCCAGCTCAGTCCAGGTTCCCAGCTGTCAGTTGCCACGGTGATGAGACCACCAGTCCGCTCTTGCTGACAGTGACACCACGGGCCACCGAAGGGCCAGCTGAGCTTGTGTCTGTCTGACAGGAGCTCTGCTTCCCTGACAGCCCCCTGACAGCCTGCTCTCTCTCTCTCTCTCTCTCTCTCTCTCATCCCTATTTTCTCTCTTTCACTCTGCTTGGAGGCATAATACAGTGTTTTTAATGTGCCCACACCTCTATTTTTAATGGTGAGAGTAGCTGTATTTCAGTCATTTTTCCCCTCACAAACAAATAAGCAAACGCATAAAACCGAGTTGTTAGGAGTTGGGCGACTCTCCCATGAGACAGCAAAGAAAAACTTTCCTAATGACTGCTTGTTTTCTGCAGTTTCCTACTTTACTCAACTTCTCAACAAAAGCATTTCAAAACTAAAAGTGGGAAACTCACAAAAACACTCAAGTTACATTTTATCAACAAAACGTGAAATTCAATTTGGCATAAAGACAGTTAGGAACAACACAATTTCATCAGAACATCAAATATAGTATTTGTTTGGAGAGTTTGTCATTTTGTGAATCTCACAAGACCTGTTAAGAACATGTCTGGGTCACAGTTTACACTCAGAAGTCAAAATTATATTTTTAAAATGAAGAAATTTAAACACACTTTACTGCCAACATATGTTATAATGGCTAAAAGAAAAAAAAAACACTAATATGACCATTAAAAATATAGATTTTTTTAAAATCAATTATAACTATTATTATTAATAGTTATACATTATTTTCTACGTTATTTTACATTATTTTACCAAAAAACTAAATTGCATTGAATGTTCTGATGCAATTCCTCAATGACTCATTAACAGAGTTCATGAAAAGCATGGCTATGTGAAACAGAGCACAGGCGATCATGTCCCGCTGTTCTGGGGCATTTTTAGGTTAAAGAGAAATTTATATCAAAGACGCCCGGAAGGCGGAGAAAATCCCAGCCCTGGCGTTTCCTTCATCAATCACCTGCTTTAAAGCCCGGAATAACAACACCTGTCGATACAATATTTAGTTCTGCGATCACAAGCCCTTAATTTATTTACATCCATAATATATTTACTTTCTCACCCGACAGCGTAATAAATTGCGGGTGGCCAACGGAGTGATTCGATGATTTAAAGCTCAATTCGAGATCCAGAATTGGTTTCCGCCAACCTAATACATCAGGGGGGGAATTAAAAGGTGTGGTGGCTGAATGGTGGACCAGGTTGCCTGCATGCTACTGTTACCAGCACAGTGGCACATCACTCATGCCACGCAGCCGCCCCGGGACAGAGACGGATGAGGGTGTGCGGAAACCGTAAATTACTGTCTCGATCATTAGATGATACCAAAGATGAAGCCAGGCTTCCCGGTAAAGTTAGGATAGTGAAATAAATAAATAAACGGATAGATAACGTGACCTTGGGCTCTTCGTCAGCGCATGACTCATATCTCATTGACGTTTAAACCAGAGCTTTTTAAATCCGGTCCGTGAGGGTCGCAATCCTACAGAGTTACGCTCCAGCCCTAATTAAACACATCTAATCTAGGTTTGTGGGATTACTTCAAATTTACAGGTAGGTGATAATTTATGGAGGAGGGCGATCCTTTAGGATCGGATCTTTGTTAAGACATTTACTATGTGTTTGAAACGTATTAATTCAGAATGTTTTTTTTTAAAGTCTAGCAAGGTGACACAAAATAAATTTTAAGGGGAATCTACACAGCAGTAATCAAATCGGGGCTGTTAACATTAGGCTACATTGTTCTTTTTGCTTCTGAGACACACACATGTGGCCGTCAGCAGCCGGGTCTGTATGACTGATGGTCCTTATAGCTCTCATCATGGCTGTCATTGGCCTCCAGGCTGGGTGATAAATTCTGGCCAGTGGTCGGGTGGTAGAGAGCAGGTCAGACTGATCGTTCCCAATCACTGGCCCAGTGTGAAGCTCCGGTCAGAACAAATGGCTCCAACCCGCTCCGAACCTCCAGGTCACCCTGTCTAATGAACTTCCCACCAGACACAGGGAGGTCACAGCCTCAGGTGTGAAGGTCACGATTCATGGATCTTTTTCTCTGACAGGTGAATAGAATGTTGAACAGATTGTCACACTGTGGCACCAATAGGGAACAATCACAGTCTTTAGGAATGCCAAGACTGGCAGACAGTCATCACTACTTCCAAGCTAAACACACACTGAGGAAATTAGTTGGGAGAAAAAGGTGCAACGGCTTCCATCTCGGGCCAGATTCAAACCTGTGCTTTCCACATGAGCACTTTGGCTCAATGTCTTTCTATATCCTTATGGTCAACATGAAACACTCCCAACCTATTTACTTAAGCAATGTAATGCATTTATGAGTGAATAATAAATACTTGTAAATGATGTCAGCTGAAAAAGAAAGTGCTTTAAAATTTAGTGTAACTTATTTAGGACTTAACTGTACTATGTTAACTTACAGGTTTACACAGAAAGACAAAAAAACTACCTATCATACTATGTATTATTGAAGACAAAAATACTATCTATCTATAAGACCATAAACATTAATAAAGTGCCTGGTCATTTTGCCAAAATTTTAGGCTTTTTGGCTTTATAACAGTTTAAATGACCAGGGACAGAAATAATTGTTGTGAAACAAGCATAATGGCATCAGGACAGGATACAGACTAGATTCAATTTCAAGTCCTCCACATGAGCTCCAAAGCTCAACATTTCTGGTCAACTGCTACACCATGGCTCTACACATAGAGGCACACAAAAGCTCTATTACTGTTAAAAGTCTGTACACAAATTTCCTTTAGCTTTAGGACTGCAGTTTTTAAAGAGAGGCTTTGCCTTTATAACAATGTAGGGGCTCGCAGGACTTCAAAAGCATAATGAAACACAAGGCCATTAATGCACTACCTGTCTAAAACAAGGATAAGAGAAAGAGAGGAAATAAGAGAGGTGGAGTGAAGCTAAAGAGAGAGCCTGATGTGAAGAGGGCAAACATGCATCGAAGGCGCCTTTGTCGCTGAAATATGTTGCAATTACAATAATGGAGTGTAAGAGAGGAGGGTTCACACGCTAAACCCTGTTGTTCTCAGAGACTCATTCACTCACACACAGACACACATGTATGAAATCAAGGGCATTGTGCACACAGAGTCAGTGCTGTGGTGTTCTCCTTGATAACAGCGTCTAGCTCCTCAGTGGAACTATTATATTCCCTACCCAAACACACACA